>JAHCHA010012509.1:0-10642 GCA_027742795.1 Vigna hirtella | reverse complement strand
TCATCCATAGGGTTGTTACACCCTCCACGAGGTTGTTACACCTCAATCATTCATCCATAGGGTTGTTACACCCTCCACGAGGCTGTTACACCTCATTCACTCATCCATAGGGTTGTTACACCCTCCACATGGTTGTTACACCTCAATCACTCATCCATATGGTTGTTACACCTCATCCACTCATGCATAGGGTTCTTACACACTCCATGAGGTTGTTACGCCTCATTCATTTATCCATAGGCTATGACACCCTCCATGAGGTTTGCACACCTCATTTTTTTTTTTGGTCCTGTTCATTTTTGTTTAAAATTCCCTCTTATTTCTTGTTCATTTTGAAATTCGAACGAAATTAGTGTTTATTTCTTTACTTAGATTTTACTCCAATAATATGAAAATATCAAATTTTCATATTATCCAGTAATATCTAAGTAAAGAGGGGCAGCTGTCAGCACCTAATTTCGTCCGGATTGACTATAATAGATTTATTTTATTTTCATCTTATATTTTTAATTTATATTTTAATTTTACCTTCTTATTTATTCATTTATTTTATTATTATATATATATATATATTAGTTATTTAATTTTATTTAAAAACGAAAAAAAGGAAAAAAAAGGAGAAGAAAAAAGAGAAAAAAACAAGGTCAATCCCCTTCCTTTAGCATAAAACAACAGTCAGCAGTGTTCAGAAAAAAAAAGCAAAAAGCTACATATAGAATTGACAAAAGCAATGCTCAAAATGTACATTTACAATGGCAGCAACAAAAGGCAGGGTCTCCTCTTTCTATAATTCCCTACTGAGAACTACAAGTATACATCAAAGGAGAAGGATTTTTTTCTGAAAGCGAGCTTCTGCCAACTGATAGCCGGTACAGTGAACATGAAGAAAAGAAAAAAACAAAAGAAAAATCCTATGCCAGAAGATATCCCAGAGAGCTCGCAGGGTGCAGGGCAGGGAGAAGTTTGGGGTTGGCTTTTGAAAAGGGTTTGCATCACGGTCATTAAAGGGGGATCACATGGGAGAAGGGGAAGGAGGGATCATCACCACTTAGAGAACGAGAGACCTCGGACCGTAAAAAGAAAGAGAGCGCAAATTGCCTTCACCTTCATTGTAAACTTCGATGCCCAGTCAACTTAACTTTTCGGTGCCTGCAAGATCATTTTGGTAACCAAAAGAGAAGTTCCATAGAAGAGATCAAAAGGAACTAGAACCTAACCAAAAGGAGAAGCTTCTTGAAGCTGTGAAGGTAAGTTTTCGTATACCTAAACTCTTTGGTCATGATCATCTATATGATTTCCTTATGCATGCTGAGAGATGAATGAAATGGTGTTCGATCAATGTATACGGTTGTATTAGCTTTCCTCTCTTAATCAAAACTGCACCCAAAATGTAGTTTCAACAAGATTCATAAGTAACAATAGAATATAGGTGTGTTTTCCCTCAACACAAAAACTTCAGTATCCATTCACTTGCACCCAGAAAACACGTAAATAAAAAGCACAAGAAAACCGCAGAGATGTTTTCATATCAGCTCTCATGAGAAAATAGAAAAGAGAAGTAGTTTTTCTCTCTAGTAGACCATGCGCATGTCTGCCACAACTGCCGTCCATGTCAAGATCATCTTTCACCTGTAGTAGACACAATGAACAGACCAAATCATGAATCTCATGCCAATAGGTTCGGAGCTTGTATTTTGGAACAACTCGCCTTATCGTTTGCCATATCCATTGCATTCAAACAAATGTGCCAGATTAGCTATTTCGGACCCTAGCATTAGCTCAACATTCTCAGGATCCATGACTTCAACACCAAGTACCAAAATTCCTCTTAGCTTCTGCCTGTAACACCAAGTACTTTCCCCAAGGGCACTCAAGAATTCATTTCTTCTTTTCCTCTGATCCTGAAGTCGACTTGGTATCTCGGTTTTTCTGCTTCGTACCTATATCATCTTATCCCCCAAATCACAGTTGTTAGTGTTTGCTGCCGCCGTTCATCGGAGTGGGTCTGTTCCTTGTAAACGCCATGCCAGGAAAAAAACCTGCGGTGGAGGAGCTAGAGGGTTTCCCTCTAACGCAGTAAGAGAAAGGAAGAGAAGAGGTGGCCGAATGTAGCTCCGGTGACGCTTGGAGTCGCCGAGGACGCCATAGCTCGCGGCGGCCGACTTCGGGGGAGACAGTGGTGGCGACGTTGCAGGGTGAAAGGTGAATTCCTCCTCGCATGCGAAAAAGGAAGAGGGGAAGAGCTGGAGCGACGACCGGCGATGGTCTCGACGGTGGGCGGAGAAGCTTGGCGCGGCAGCCAGTGGGGTCTGTGGCGGCGATCGGCACACTGATGGCGTCCTGGTTTGCGGCTAGCGGCGGCTGGTTCTCGGACCGAAGGAGGTTCTCCTTTATCGCACACAAAAGGGGGCAAGAGAGAAGATCTGAGGTCGCGGCCAGCGGCGGCCCTAGCGGCGTTTGGGGTCACGGGTGACATCATGGACCAGGCAGAGGGCCTCTTCGCGGTGGCCGTTTGGACGGAGGCTGAGGCAGAGTGAGTGTTGAGTGCCTCTAGGTTTCTCGTCCGTGGGGAGAAGTTTGAATCTCTGGAGTGCATGTCTGAAATGAGTTGGGACATGAGAAACCCTAGGGTTTTTCCAAATCTGAGAAGTGAAAAAGGCCTTGGGCCTGATCCAGCTTAAAAAAAAATAAATAAAAAAAATAAAAAATAAAAAACATTTCTCTCATTGGCGCACCCCCCGTTTCTCACCCGCGCACCCTCTATCCATTCCTTGGTCTGGGCTCAGACCCATTCTGTTACCAAAAAAATAAAAAACGAATTTCTTCCCTGCGCCCCTTTATTCTCATTTTCGCACCCCTCTCCCCCTCTCCGCCTGGGCTTTGGCCTAGTTCGTTTTTTGTTTAGGCACTCCTGTTTCTTATTTAGCACCTCCACACCCCTTTTTATTTACTTATTATTTTACTTTTATTTTATTTTATTCTTTTACTTTTACTTTATTTTCATTATTTATTTATTTATGCTTTTATTTTATTTTTTTATTTTTTTCTCTCTTTTGTTCCCATTTTAAATATTTATCTATTTTTTCAAATGCACTTTTATAAGAAATGATAAAAAATATATTTTAAAGGTTTAAACACATGTGTGATCGCACGCATCGTCCTTGTGTTAGAACCTTTTCTTCTTCTCTTCTAAAAAATTTAATAATAAATGTTTTAAAGGTTTAGAAACATGTGTGATCACACACATCGTCCTTGTGTTAGAACCTTTTCTTCTTCTCTTCTAAAAAATTTAATAATAAATGTTTTAAAGCTTTAGACACATGTGTGATCGCACGCATCGTCCTTGTGTTAGAACATTTTCTTTTTCTTCTCTTCTAAAAAATTTAATAATAAATATTTTAAAGGTTTAGACACATGTGTGATCGCACGCATCGTCCTTGTGTTAGAATCTTTTCTTCTTCTCTTCTAAAAGATAATAAAAATGTTTTAAAGGTTTAGGCATATGTGTGATCGCACGCATCGTCCTTGTGCCAAAAACCTCTCCTTTTTCACTTCCCCAAAAATCCAAATTTATCCATAATCAATTTCTCAAACAATTCCTCAAACAAACTTTTCAAGCAGTTTCTAAAAGAACTACGTAACCCTGATTTCTCATTCTGAAGGAGAATACGTAGGAGCAAGGTCTATCCTTGTCGGGCCCAAAAAAATAAAAAATATATTTTGTTTATTTAGAATTTTATTTTAGAGGATAGTTAAACATTTTGAAAACCACATCGTATTCGCGCATTCAGTTAAAGGTATTGCCTTAGGGCAGGCGTTGTAGGGTGCTAATACCTTCCCTACACGTAACCGACTCCCGAACCCAGAATCTGGTTCTTGTAGACCATGCCTTATCCTTTTTATGGTTTTTCCGTAGTTTTTCAGAATAAACTATGGTGGCGACTCCAAATCTCTTTTTCAAAACCTGTTCCATTTTCTTGGATCGTCCTTCCGTCGCGATTCTGGTTGCGACAGAAACATATCTGACTTGAGCGTCGGAGTGTCTTCTCCAGGTCAACAACTCATCAAAGTAGATTGCATTCTCGGAGAGGATTGAAGATCAAAACAGAGAAGAGCAAGGAAGGACGACCGACCCTTAGACCAATTCAACCAAAACATTTTGGCGCCCACCGTGGGGCCGAGCGGCATCCCCATGAAGCCACGAAGAACCAGACGCACGCTCGGTCTCGACATCGCTACTTCGGATCAACACCAGGTTTTGCAACAAGAGGAAAAAATTCCGTAATAATTTCTAAAGGCATGTCTTTTGTTTTGAGAACTTTCAGGAAGGTTCAGTCCTACGTTCAACCTTGACAGGTTCCACTTTTGATTATAATTTATAAATCATAATATATTTGTTTAACTCATATTTTTGTGAGTAAAAGTATCTTGCACTGGAAGGTTCAATCCTACGTTCAACCTTGACAAGACTTACGTGTCTACACTTTTGGTATGAATAAAGCTAGACAATTTCCATCCAATCATAGGTTGCGGGGCGATGGCACAAAACCCAGGGACCGCTCTCCGAGAGCTCCTGGTCCTAAATCGAGCGGTGAAGAGTGTTCCTGAACTCTTACCCTCGTCCACAAAACCCAGGGAACGCTCTCCGAGAGCTCGTGGTCCTAAACCAAGCGGTGAAGAGTGTTCATGAACTCTCACCCTCGTCCACAAAACCTAGGGAATGCTCTCTAAGAGCTCTTGGTCCTAAACTGAGTGGTGAAGAGTGTTCGTGAACTCTCACCCTCATCCACAAAACCCAGGGAACGCTCTCCGAGAGCTCCTAGTCCTAAATCGAGCGGTCACAAATATTCGGCCATTCGGTCTCAAACCACAGCACACCGCCCGGTAATTCAAATAGGTAATCACTTTTTCCCGCCACTTTAAATTTGTCTGGGGTATTATACCTAGTAACCGACAGACTGTTAGACAAACTAATCAAGAAAGGTAAATATCATTAATGGCCAATTAATACGTTTAATGGTCATATTAAATGTGAATATACGCTATTTATGAGTGATTAACAGGTCATATTGCACAAGAATATGGTATCAATGGACAATTAGCAGGTATATTAGCAAGTATTATTGGATTTATTAACATATCAAATATGAATTAATGAGCTTGATTGTCATAAGCTCTATAAATATAAGGTTAAGGCCCAGGTAAAGACATTCTTTTCTATCCTAATAAAATATAGACTTCTTTATGAAACATATCTGACTTGAGCGTCGGAGTGTCTTTTGCAAGTCAACAGCTCATCAAAGTGGATTGCATTCTCGGAGAGGATTGAAGATCAAAAGAGAGCACAACAAGGAAGGACGACCGACCCTCAGACCAATTCAACCGAAACAACTATTATTAATACAATAACAATACTATATTACCAACATTCAACTACTCAAAATACAGAAAAATCACTATATTATATAATAACCAAAATTGCACTCTTTCTTCAAATGTATACAGCAGCAGATCTAACCATTAACTTACAAACTTCATAACTTTAGCAATGTATCCCTCCCGACATTTTCAAAATTGCATTCTTTCTTCAAAATGTATCCTTCCCGACATTTTCAACCACAAATTGTAATTCCACATTCCAGTGTCCCACTTAATTTTATAATGTTCTCTACACTAGAAAATATCATATTGTGATCGATCTCACTCGTCGTATATAAAATTTAAGATTTCAATCAACATTCAACTATATAATTCATACAACCATTTTATCTTTAAGATCAATCCACTAAAATTATAAATAAATTAGTTCAATTTATCTTAAAGAAATGGCCAACACTACTCTCTTTCCCTACATAGCTTCACAACATATGATTGTTTTATCTACACAATAAAAAGTTCAATTAACGATCAAAGCATAAGATCACAACTAAGTAGAGGTTCATCTAGAAGGTAGGAAAGTTACATGCAACCGAAGAAAGATCCCGGACATGAGAAGAAACAGATTGCTTAATTGAAAAAGAGAGAATTTGAACTTACCTAAAAGGAGAAAGTTAGGTAAAAGGAAAATTTTTATGATCTGCAAAATCTGATAAGGTCCAGGTCCAAAAAAACTTAGATGAAATTTTCTTAGGTTTAATAGCCTCTTTTGTCCTTAGTTTTGCTCGGTTGTGTCAATTTGGTCCTTGGTTTTAAAAAACTGTCTATTTGGTTCTGACTTAGTAAATTTTGTGTCAACGTTATCCCTTCCGTTAAAAAATACTAACGGTGTTAATAAATTGATGATATGCCATTATAAATTGGTAACATGTTAGTTTTAAGTTGTAAGCTATGTCTGCATGATGATGTGGTAAGCTATGAAAGGTTGAGTTGGATTTTACAGATTAGGTTTTAGAATTTGGGGGAAAATTGAGTTTGGGCACAGGGCTCCTACAATATCTTCTGCAGAGAGGACCACGCAGCCGTTGCCATCGCCTGCGACAGCACCTTGATTTGGGCCCTGACGGTGGTTGATTTGCTGGAAGCTTGCACACGGAGGCACATGTGCTGATTTCATTTGAAGAAGAACGGTGCATTTCATTTCGCGCTTTGAAGTGCACACGCTGGACACCTTGGAAGAAGATGCGCACACGGTGATTGGCTTGGCTTTTAAAAGAGAGAGTGCTGATTTCATTAAAGAAGGGTAGTATGGTGACAGGGGCAACAATAGGTCTAGCAGGTTTGGAGGAAGTGGTGAAGAGGTGCTGATTCATTTTTTTTCTTAGAGAATGAACATCCAGTGTGTGCACGGGAATGTGGAGCAGAGGTAGAAGCGGTGATTTTAATTTGAAAGTAGCACGCTGAATTCATTGGTGTGGAAGAGCACACGGACACTTCATGAGCGATGGACGGTGACGACAGCACACCATTTTTCTGGGTTTTTCTAAGTCTTAATCACGAGGAAGAAGATGATATTGTTGGTGGTGATTTGGGTTGCGCGAGATTGATGATGGAGGGTAGGTTCGAACCTGGTTATGCGATTTTCGGCATAGTGATGACGACGCGACATGGTGGTGACAATGTGGTGGTTGCAAGTTCTTTGCGACATTGACGGTGTGAGTGGTGGCGGAACAGTTGGATAGGTTTTGGACTTCATTGTTGCAGCACGACAAGGTGGTGGTGGCGGATAGGGTTTGGCTGACGGTGGAGGAATTAAGGTTTCTGTTGTTTTGAGGAAGGCAAAACTGACGTGACAAGAAAAAATAGGTAGCCCAAAGATTAAAAAAAGAATTGAAAAGAAACTGCCATATCATCAATTCATTAACACCGTTAGTGTTTTTTTTTAACGGAAGGGATAACATTGACACAAAGTTTACTAAGTCAGGACTAAGTAGACACTTTTTTAAAACCAATGACCAAATTGACACAACTAAGCATAACTAGGGACAAAAGAGGCTATTAAGCCAATTTTCTTACATTTGATAACCCTTCCTACACCAGTTGTAGGAGTCACTAATAACTCAATTTCTATACTCTCGTATTAAAGCTTACTACACTCTTTTAACATCTTTGTTTCTTTTATCTTTTAATTTTAACTTATAATTTGTGTATCTTAGGAAGTTGTAGGATTTATACTTATCATGTTGTGTTGTTAAGCTGTTGAGTTCAATTTTTTGTGCTGCTAAGTTGTTGAGATTAGTATACTAGGTTGACCTAAAGTTGTTAAAGAAAGTCAGCCTTGAAATCTGCATTGAATTGGGAGGCAATCAAGATGAAGTCCATGAAGGACAAGGTGACATGTATGTATAAGGAGGTAAGCTACAAGTTATCGATCAGATACTTGGAGCTAGTGCAAATTTCAAGTCGTGTTGCTTTGTTGTCTTCTAAGCTCAGACAGTAGGGAGAAGCTCAACCAGTAGAGGAGAAGCTTGAACATTAAAAAGGAAACTCAACCGACAAAGTAGAAATTTGACCAGCAGAGGAGAAGCTTAGGCATCTGAGAAGAAGCTCAACCCAGAGAAAGATTTTCATTCATAACTTTCACTATAAGTGCCCAAATGGAGCTAAATTAGGATTATCCATTTCCACATCAGTAGACAAAACAAAAACCAATTTTGTTATGACAACAACACACACTCTCACAAAAAGGGGAAACACAATTTTTTTATATATGTTTTTACTCTTTAGTTTGATCTTGCATTTCATTTAACTTTTGTTGTACTTTACATTCCAATCTTGCATCTTCATTTTCTCAGTTTTAGTGTTATTTAATAAGTTACTATTTTGTATTTTCACTAAAACCCTCTAAAACACGTTCTTTTGCATTCAATCAATCAACTCAGATGATAGTGTTCCTTGGGTTGACCTAGGTTAACCTCTATACTACATTAGTTAAAGGGAAAATTTAGTTTTATTTTATTAGGCTTGTGCAACACGAAACCTGTTTTATTAGTCACTGTCAAGAAAACATGATCTCCAACTTCAAACTCCAAAGGTTTTCTCTTTCTATTTACATGTGACTTTTCTCTATTCAATGAAGTTTTCATTATTTTTTGTATCAATTTAATCTTCTTTATGGTTTTGAGGATTTATTTGTGTTTGATTGTTACTTTGGTTCATGAGATTGAGAGAACTAAGGATATGAGCAATTGATCAAATTGGTATAAGTTTTAACGTGTAAGAGTTGTTCTCAACCAACTTACAGAAAAAAGTAGTACCAATTTGAGAAATTGACCAGGTCCAAGTTCACTTAAAACCACAAAACATGTTTGTTGTCAACTAATATAGCATTAAGCAATACTATACTAGCATTCAATGCCAGCTTCATTTGGGAGCCTTTTAGCTTTAAGACACTAAGCAATATAAAGTGTCACTAAGCACCCATTTTTGCGAATGGTTTGGCACTAAGCAATAATAGAACACCGTTGACCGTCATTTTTGTATTGCAAGTCTGGAGCATTTGGAGCATTTTAGCTCTAGGGTGTTGGGCAGAAAAAAGTGTCGCTTAGAGCCGCTTTTTGGGAGAAGAATAGCGTTGAACGTCTGGACTATCGCTGAACATCACCTTTTGCGAAAGGTTTGGTGTTAAGCACCACCTTTGAGCGTTAGTTTGTATGTTAGACTTGTTTTTCCTATTTAGCTTATTGAGATCGATTTAAATGGACTTTATGTATGTTTATGAGTATTATAGTGTTTTATTGAGATGATGATATTGTTATGGACATGTTGGTGGTGATTGTTGAAGGAATTTCAAGGAAAAATTCTTTATGGTAATATTATTATTGTATGCATTGACATATGGGAGATTAATAAGTAGGTGTCATGATATTCTACCTATCATTCGTCTCATATAGAGAGGAATGATGGTGGAAGAGAATGGTAGGAGGTCCTAGCCACTGAACTATTTTAGTCCTAGGTTTAAAGCAAACTAACCTTGTGAGTGGTAGGGTGATAACCCTTATGTTTATAACTCTGCAAAGCATAAATACTACTACAATGCATGCCTATAGTGGAGTCCAATGTCAAAGGCATATATCCATATAATTGAGTCTATTATCAACTATTTGTTTATATGACTTGTTTTTATGTTTATTTTATAATTGATATATTTTGACTAATTTAAGATAATTCTTTTACACACTAGCTTACCATGTTATTCTTTTATATCTTGTTTGTTCTTTTGTGATGCTCACTTCACGGTGTGAGCAGATGGAAAGTTAAGTGGAAAAGACAAAGATATTGTTAAGTAGTTCCATAATTTACTTGTAGTTGTTTTGTATAGTTTTTAAAAACTCATGTGACCCATAATTGATTTATATATATCTTATTGTTATAATTATTAATTTGGATAATTGTATTAATATTATATATGTTCTAACTATCCGTTTTGTTTTATCAATTTTATAATATTTTATTTAATATTTTATACTATTAAATGAGATGTTATAATAATCATAAATAAAATAACTATTACCAATAAAAAATAAACAATTGACTCGAGATCAAGTCTGCCTTCAGGGCCAAATGTTGATAGGTTTAGAAGTTATCTGAGTGTGTTAGCAAAAACCTAGAGGTCGACAAGAACCTTTTATTGTAGGACATTCAGGTATGTTTACTTAAAAAAAATTTGATATACTTTTTTCTTTGTTCTTATTATGTCATTAACATGTTCTTTGTTTTAAATAACAACATTATGATATTCCAAACACTGGTCAAATTAGAAAGAAAGTGTTATCCTATGTAGCGATCAAATGGAAGGATTTCAAGACAAGACTGACATATTTATATGTCTTTGGAGACAAACAACATGCGTCTCCATGTGACAAGTACAAAATAACAGAGGAGGAGTGGATGCAGTTTCGTGCATCTAGAGAGTCTGAGGACTGACAGGTTTGTTTCTTAACATATTTCTTTACCTAATTAATGCATTTTATTATGATTTTACACTTATGAATATACATGGTTTTACTTACCTTCAATACATTACAAATCACATTCATCTTTGAACATATGAAAACATAATTAATCTTTCTTCAATTTGCAGCGCTTCAAGAGTGCATCTCCTATATTAGAGGACGCAATTAAAAAGATAAGACAAGAGTGAACAACTTATCTTCTGCAGGGATGGACCTAGAAAGATTTTCTATTGTTATTGAATATTTACATT
>JAHCHA010012505.1:0-14226 GCA_027742795.1 Vigna hirtella | reverse complement strand
TATATATATATAGAATACAATAATTTCACTAAGAATCCCCTCTCAAAATGTACGTGTGGTAGTGCAAAAAGGTAAATATAATACATAAGTATGATAATTTATTTAAAAATTTCATGTGTGTATTGCATGGATACATAATAAACTTATAATATAACCTCTACCTATTATACATGTTTTTTATTAAATTTATGAGCTAATAATATATTATTAGCTTAATTAATAATTTGGTTTTCGTATTTAAATTTATACTGCATTACGGTTTTTATATTATTTATTTATTTGTTTGAGTTTTAATATTTTTTTAAATAAATTTAATTTAGTTTTTTTCTTAATTTGATGGTAATGGTAAAATTTGGATCATTTTCTATTTTGTAATCTGTTTGATTTTTCTTTTTTTTTTCTCTTCTTTACATTCTTTCTTCATTAGTCTTCTTTCACCTTTTACCACCTTTTTCTACACTCCTTGCAAAATCTCTCTTTCAGAATCACCACAAGTTAGGGTTTTTTTCTCATTCATATTTTCTATCAACTTTTCTTCTTTTCATTTTCTCTCATCAATTGTAAGCTAAGGTTTTCGCTACAATCTTATGTACATAGAACTCATCATTTCTCTCGAATCTCATTCCAAAGATATTTGTAAGAGGGAAGGTTTAAACTCGGTTTTAACTACAATGGTGGATTTAACAAATCCAAGCAAGGTTTGGTTTTGAGATTTTTTTTGTTTGTTCTTGGATTTTGGTATTTTTCTTCGCTTTGGTTTATTAATTGTTTGCCTTTGTTTTCTTCATTTATGTTTTGTAGATGTCCTTTCAGCAGATAAATTTCTCTCTCACGTTTGAGTATAGCTTGAGATGGAGGGAGAATTTAAAAAAAAATAATAAAAGGATTTCAAAATTGAAGATGATCCAAATTTTTATATGTCGTACTTTGAAAATATGTTAACATTAGTTTAATGAAAGAAATTAAATTAATTTTGTTTAAAAATTATGAATATTTAATTAAGTTACGAAAAATATAAGTAATAAAGTGAATTATAAATCTAAATATAAAAAACTAAATTACTAATTAAGCTTGCATTTTTAACATGATGCATGAGGTGTAAATAAATATGGTCGAATTTGGATTGGTTCGGTTCCATATATTATTCAATAAATTTGTATCAATTTAATTTAGAAAAATGATATTATGAAACTCTATGAACCATTTCCCAATCCATTTTGAAGGTTAATATTTACTTTTGTATGTGTAAGGAGATATATATGAAGAGGATTATAATATCATATATATATATATATATATATATATATATATATATGGGTTTGCTAACGCGCGTACGTCTGTTTTTTAGTTGGTACATTTTAGTAATATGTACCGAGTTTTAGTAGACAAAAATACCCTTATATATCATGGATTCTAAGCTTTAAGGTTAAGGGTATTTTAATAATTTTCATTCTCAAAACTAAAAAAAAAAAAAAAAACCAAACCCTTACTCACCTCTCTCATTCCTCTCAACCCTTTCTCTTTCATCTCTCTCACTCCAACATTTTCTCTGTCATCCTTACTGTAGCCCCAACAATTCAAAAAATCAGAAACACTTGCCGTTAAACAATCTTACAAAATATAATTTTATAATGAGTTTTCATTTTATAATTTTTGTCTTATCTAATTTTATCCAATTTTCACAAGCATAAAGGAATTGGTAATTGACCTGGAAAATATCAGAAATACTCGTTGTTAAACAATTTCTTACAAAAAATGATTTTATAATGAGTTTTCATTTTATAATTTTTGTCTTATATAATTTTATCTAATTTTCACAAGCATAATGACATCAAAGGAATGGGTAATTGGCCCAGAAACACTCGTTGTTAAACAATTTCTTACAAAAAATGATTTTATAATGAGTTTTCATTTTATAACTTTTGTCGTATATAATTTTATCTAATTTTCACAAGCATAATGACATCCGAAGGAATTGGTAATTGGCCTGAAGGGTTTTCTTAAAGATAATGATTCAACATATGCAGATGATGAAATTAGAGAGGTTAGTGAAGATGGTGAAATTGAAGAGATCTTGAATGAACCTTTGCCTGAAGGTGAATATGTCAATGACTCAACTCTTTACAAAGACAAATTGTTTAACGACAAGTGTTTCTGATTTTCTCAATTGGGGCTACAGTAAGGATGACAAAGAAAAGGTTGGAGTGAGAGAGAGATGAAAGAGAAAGGGTTGAGAGGAACGAGAGAGGTGAGTAAGGGTTTGAGGTTTTTTTTGTTAGTTTTGAGAATGAAAATTATTAAAATACCCTAAACTTAAAACTTAGAATCCATGATATATAAGTGTATTTTTGTCTACTAAAACCCGGTACAGATTGCTAAAATGTACCAACTGAAAAACAGGCGTACGCGTGTTAGCAAACCCCATATATATATATATATATATATATATATATATAAGTGAATTTAATTTAAACACGTTTATATATATTGTTTCGATTATGGGGCTGAGTCACCAAACTCCTTCACAATTTTGCCTTCTCGCCGTCCGGTCTCGCTCCAAGCTCCGCTGTCTTGCTCTTCCGTCCGGGAGGGAACCTGTCAAAGATCCTCCGATGCCAAAGTCAATATACGAACCGTTTGACAATTCAATAGAACAGTAAAAAATGTGCAGTAAATGCAACGTACCTACCACTCACCTTTGACCTGTATTTATAGTTTTCGTCATGGGCTTAGGATTAGTGAAAATTTAATCACGGCCCAATTTCAGCCTAATAGCTCTAATCGCTACTTACCTTGATCATGGTCTTAATGACCCAAATAAACAACCGACCGGTCTTGATGGAACCGTCCGGTTAAAGTGATCCTACGTGGTCTTCCTTGGACTGTCCGGTCCGTATGGTACACAAGCCCCCCAAGCCCTAGTGCACGCAGTGGACGTTGGGTTGAAAGTTGACCGATATGTTGGTTGCAGGTATGGGAGTTCCTTTCGCGGACCGTTCGTCTTTGGTCGAGGATTTGTGTTGGTGAGTGCGCCATGTGACTACCGGTTCCAAGCTATTGAAATCCTGCCGCCCTCCAATTTTCGAAAATGGGTTTGGGCGGGAAAACACGTGTCGTGCGCGTGATGGTGGGAGCTGAGACGTCTTCGTATCCGGACCGTTGATCGTGGGAATTGTTTGACGGTGGGAGCTGGGAACGCTGTCATTTTCACTCTTTCTTCTTTTTCTTCTTTCTTCAGAGCATTCTTTTTCCCTCAAGTAATAAATGGTAGTTGTCCATGTTGAGTCTTCTTTGGAGTCGTCGGGCAGAAGTAGCGGGGGATCGACAGGCGGTGATGGCGAGCGTGGTTCTTCTTCGAGCTCGGTGTCGTCCTCCTTTTTGGAAGAGTCTGACCGGTCACCGAGGTTAAGCTCTCTTGTAAATAATGAGGATCAATCACCAAAGCCTTACTCCCCCACGGATGTGGATAAAAGGATTATCTTCGGGATACCCATCCATCTTCTCAAGGGTGGTATTCTTGTAGATGACGCGCCACTAGAGTCGGCCAGTGACGGGACCGTTATTCCGGGGTACGACTGGGCACCACATGATGCTAGTTTGTTCGCATCAGAGTATGGTACTAAGAAGGCGTTAGCGTGGAGAATCAGCCGACTCTACATTGTCAAAGACGTGGAGGATTCCCGATTGATATGGGTGGGAGTAAGCTTGAGGAACGAGCGGGTTTATCACAGGAAGGGGTCGAGTCCGGATGATTTCTTTTTTATGTACGCCAATTTTTTCGATCAACTCTGTGTCCGGGTACCTTTTACTAAGTTTCAAATGGTCGTTCTCCGGGAGTTGAACGTTGCCCCTGCACAGCTACATCCAAATGCTTGGGCGGCCGTTCAAGCGTTTATGGCGATGTGTTCGGCGTTTGGGATAACCCCGACGATCCCGGTTTTCTTTCATTACTTCGACGTTCACCTGCTCCCAAAGGGTGGTTTGGTTTCTTTGACGTCCATCAAAGATAGGACCCTCTTCCGTCCTTATTCTGATTCGTACAAGAATTTCAAGAATCAATTCTTCAAAGTCATTATTGACGAGCCCGACCGTCATGAGTTTCATGACGCGACAGGAAATCCCTTGTTCCCCTTTTATTGGACAAGGAACCCCAAGAAAATAAAGGCCTATCCAATTGGTGTACTGAACCCGATCGACTTGGAAGTCGTGCGAACCATCAACGCTCTTCCTGTCGTCTTTCTGCCCGCTGATGACAAATTTATGAACACCGAAAAACGGCGCCAAACACTTGTTTAACCCTCGGCAAGTGTGACCGAATCGTATCAAGTAATAAACTCGGTAAGACCAAGTATCGTTCTCCCAAAGGACTCACGGCCTAGTTAGTTATATGATTTGTTGATTATTTAAGACTTGTAAACAATTGATTTTAGGTTTTAAATGCAAAAGACAGTAATTAAACATGTATGCATGAATTTGATCAATGGAAAAGAGGAATACAAACACTTTAATGAATTAGATGGATGAATATGCTGTTGGGGTTATCAATTTCATCTTATCCACTCTCATATACTTTAGGAATTCATCATTCTTTTCATCAATTGCTAATGTCACTCTCTAAATCACCTTGCAAGAAGGCCTATCCTTAATTACGAGTTCATACAATTCCTAGCATCCCTAATAATTAATTCTGAAGTGCAGAAGCTTAACGGCAACCAACCCTCATATTCCTATGTTTAGGCAATATGCTATTGGGAGAAATTCCCCGGATCTAGATTTTCCCGTACGTTCCCATATCGACAAAATCAATAATCATGGCATTGAATGAGTTAAACAATACAAGCTTTAAGCAAAGAGGAAAAACCCTAACTAATGATAAAAGAAAGCATGTATCTTAAAATAAGATGTTAAAACACAAATTCCATATATGAGAGTTTCACAAGACTACATTGATTCCCCAACAACAATACAAGGTTTAGTTCACCATATTCATGGTGAAACTAAATGAACAATAATGAAATAAGGAAAGATAGAACCCTAGAAAGATGAGTAGGTAGCCTTAGCATCCAAGATCTTGCTTCAAGGGGTGGAAAAGTGAGTGTTTGCTTCGTCTCAGCCAAAGATACAAACCCTAGGAAGACCTAAAGCTTATATACTATTCGTAAAATTACAGAAAAGTGGGCCTAAGCCCAAAATAGTGCCGCTCAGCGGTAAACTACCGCTCAGCGGTAAGTGCGTGAATGTGATTCTTCCCCTCAGCGCATTGTCACCCTTCAGCGGAGCCCACGGGGTTTCCTGAGTGCCGCTCAGCGGTAAACTGCCGCTGAGCAGCAGTTGCGACTTCTCCTTTTGCACTTTTTGAGTTCTTTTCTGATTCCATCTCTATCCTTCTTCCCTTCTTTCATTAAATTCACCTTAAAACCTGCATAAAACACTGAAATCAAGCATAAACCTGTCCAACTCTCTTATTTTCAAAAATATGAACAAAAGCATGATTCCAAGCTAGTTCTAAGTGTTAAAGGTTGCTTTTAATATCAATTTTAAGCATGAAAATAACAGTTTTCCAACTGTTATCACCCGCGGCTTAGTCGAATGCCTTCGTCATGAGGATTGTGAACGAATGGCATTCGATATGGTATTTTATGTTCGGTTGTCTTTTTTAATAAGTCGATGTTAACTTAGCTGAATTTTTGTGTGTTTGTCAGATATCATGTCTGCTCCTCTTCCCCGCAAATCCAACTTCATGGCTTCGAGGAAAGGAGTAGGTGCTAGCTCCTCCAGCGTTCGGGAATGGGTCGCCCCGACCGCTCTCCGTCCTCCTACCATCAAGCGTGCATCTTCTACCAGCAGGATACCGGCAGTTCCTCCGGCCGGCTCCAAGGCTACTCCAGTTATTAATGTTGTGGTTCCTCAGGGCATCGGTGCTGCTGCAGGAAGCGAGCCCCCACAGAACCTTCTGGTTGTATTTGTAGATCCCTCATCTGAAGCGGCCACCACTTCTGCCCAGCCCTTTGTTAGGAAGAGGAAGGGGCACAAAGGGGGGGAGAGATCTGCCTCCAAGAAAGGGCGTAAGGAGAAAGAAGGGTCCTCCTCCCGATCGGCTTCTAAAAAGGGGTGTAAAGGGAAAGAGGGGTCCTCCTCCCGCCCGCTTCCGAATGGGGTTTTCAGCCCTACGTTCAACATAAGTGAACGAACAAATTTTCACATGAGTTCTATATACCGGGCGTTGATCGAGCCGCTGTCGGAGCCGGAGCTGACTAATGCGATGCTGGAAATGTCTACTCGGGCGACTTCTCTAGCCTGGTATCTTCGGGAATATGCTGATCGGAGAGGTGTTGAGCATGTTCGGGCCGAGCTTCATGCCGAGAAGAAGATTTCTGATGATCTTCGGGCGGCCATGGAGGAGGCGCTCTTGGCTCAGGATGAATCGGATAAGAAAAATGACGAGCTTAGAGTCGAGCTCGATGAGGCCAAGGAGAAACTGGCTGAGACAACTGATGACAAATTTATGAACACCGAAATACGGCGCCACAAACTTGTTGAACAATCGGCAAGTGTGACCGAATCGTTTCAAGTAATAAACTCGGTAAGACCAAGTATCGTTCTCCCAAAGGACTCACGGCCTAGTTTAGTTATGTGATTCGTTGATTATTTAAGACTTAAGAACGAAATAAGTGGAATTTAATATGCAAAACAGAAAATAAACATGTACGCATGAGTTTTGATCAATGGCTAAAACAAAATACAAACACTTCAATGGAATATATGGATGAGTATGTTGTTGGGGTTATCAATTTCATCTTATCCACTCTCATATATTTTAAGAATTCAACATTCTTTTCATCATTGTTAATGCCACTCTCTAAATTACCTTGCAAGAAGGCCTATCCCTAATTACGAGTTCATACGATTCCTAGCATTCCTAATAATTAGTTCTTTTAGTGCAGGAGCTTAACGACAACCAATATACTATTGGGAGAAATTCCCCGGATCTAGACTTCCCCGTACGTTCCCGTATCGACAAAATCAATAATCATGCATTGAATGAGTTAAACAAAGCAAGCATTGAGCAAAGAGGAAAAACCCTAACTACTGATGAAAGAAAGCATAGGTCTTAAATATAAGATGTAAAAACAAATTCCATATATGAGAGTTTCACAAGACTACATTGATTCCCCAACAACAATACAAGGTTTAGTTCACCATATTCATGGTGAAACTAGATGAATAATAATGGAAGAATGAAAGATAAAACCCTAAAAAGGTGAAGAGGTAGCCTGAGCATCCAAGATCCTCCTTCAAAGGGGTGGAAGAGAGAGTGTTTGCTTCGTTTCTGCCAAAGATACAAACCCTAGGACGTCCTAAAGCTTATATACTATTCTAAAATATACAGAAAATTAGGTCCAAGCCCATAAGTGTGCCGCTCAGCGGTAAAGTGCCGCTCAGCGGTAAGTGCGTGAGTTATTTTCTCCCCTCAGCGGCCATTTTGCCCCCTCAGCGGATCCACCGTGATCTCTTGAGTGCCGCTCAGCGGTAAACTGCCGCTGAGCGGCAGTTGCGGCTTCTCCTTTTGCACTTTTTGATGTCTTTTCTGATTCCATCTCTCTCCTTCTTCACTTCTTTCACCAAATTCACCTTAAAACCTGCACAAAAACATTGAAATCAAGCATAAACCTGTCCAGCTCTCTTATTTCTGAAAATATGAATAAAAGCATGATTTCAAGCTAGTTTCTAAGTGTTAAAGGTTGCTTTTAGTATCAATTTTAAGCATGAAAATAACAGTTTTTTAACTGTTATCACAACCCCAAACTTAGAACTTTGCTTGTCCTCAAGCAAACAAGATGTAACTCAATCTTCTACCAATTCATATAATGGTTCACTTATTCAAAAATCTTCTTTTCAAGATAAGTAAAGGCTTTAATCAAACTTATGACCAAGATTTCAATTAAGACGTGCACATGCTTTGGTGTTCACAAAGTCACTTAATATCCAACAAATGCTAATTTTTATGAATGATCAATCAATTAAGCATGGATGTTCATGTGCTCATGGAATACTTCCTCACCAGGTAAAGTGTTTCACTCACACTCAAGTGTATAAGAGGTAATCACTCATTCACTCCACTATCGCAATGTCACATGAATCAACTTTGCCTTTCATTTAACCATAATCAAACACATTAACAAGCATGCATCATCACAAGGACTTTTCAATGGCTTATAACGTGGCTGGGCTAACAAGAAAATTGGTTTTTCTGGATCACAAAATCCTTGAGTTAAGAGAATCATAACAACACAATTATTCTTATTTTTCCCAACTTGCCTTTGCATTGAGCTTTGCCTTTCTTTTCTTTTCTTTCTCTTTTTCTTTTCACATTCTTATTTCTTAGCTCTTAGCTCAATGCTTTTCCTTTTTCATGCTTTCCCAACAACCCCAAACTTGAACATTTATCAATACCACACAAGATTTTCTACTTAACTCAAGGTAAAGCTTTTCAACAAGGGTTTTCAATTTATGTTCAAGGCTAAGGGTTCAAAGGATAGAACACAAGGTGTTCTCTTTTAATGGGCTAACTTTATGGATTTGGCCAATGAAAAGGGTTCCAACAAATGGCCTTGATCATGTGATGCAAAACAAGCAATTGATTCAATCATAGAAAACCTGGGCAAAATCATTCATGCTTTCAAAGTAATAGCATTCAATTATAACAACTCTGGAGCTCAAAACCTCACATATCAGCTCATTCACATTTGACATACACATCCTGCTTAATCTCACAATCACAATCATAATATCATGCATTTGTTCACAAAGCTTGTGAATCACCTGTATAAGCATTTTATGTGCACAACTCAACATCAATCAATCTCAAATCCTCATCAAGCATTACTTATCACACAATCACATTCAATAGCAAACCATCATAACAAACCAGGTTTCCAATAGAGTACATCATCCCTAATCTAAAACAAAAGTAAATAAGTTCAGAACACTTAAACCAACAAAAGCATAAGTTCATGATAGCATTTATCAGTAAATGCTATCTCAGCTCCTCATCAATATGAGCTGTCCTCTGTATCTTCCTCATCTTCATCATCTTCAAATGCATCATCATCATCAGCTTCATCTTCTTCCATCTCCCTAACTGAAGCTTCAACTGCTTCAGCTTCTCCTCCTTGCACCGGTTCCTCTGGCCAAGCTACCACATTATGGAATTCCTCCATAGTTCACCTGTGAGCTGGAGGTGTATCATACATCCCCACAATCATCTCAGCAGTAGCCACCTGCCCTCTATGAATGGACTGTAACTGAGCACCTATAAGAGACATGTACATGTCCCTCATCTGGAACGGTTCTGCTTCATGTGTCTCAGCAGATGTCTGGCTCTATGCTTGCCCTCTCTCTCTGCGAGCACGGCGTGGTGGAACTGGCTGAGCTGCCTCCTCACCTCCACAGTACTGTCTGTAATAGGCCTTATCAATGGCTTTTCTTGGCCTTTCAAATGGTGGAGCAGAAGTGTCCACCCCAGCTATCTTGCAAAGGTGAGTGATTAAGGAGGGATGTCCTAGGGGTGCTTTGTTATTTGAGGTATTGGCACACACACTAATCTCATCAGCTATCACCTGCCCAATATTAACATTTAAGTTCCTGATAGCACAGTAGATGAAGAGTGCCCTACTGAGAGTAATATCTGACACATGTGAACATGGCTGAATGTTGGCATGAGAAAATGCCATCCAATACTTTGCAAGAGGAGTCAGATCAGTCCTCCTAATGTTTACCACTGAGCCAGATCTATTCCTTTGGAAGTGTCCTCCAGGTATACATAGTACTCTCTCTACATCCTCAAAATCAGCCCCTTCCTCCATGCAAAGAGCAAACTGGCACTGCTCACCAGCCCACACAGTATCCAGGAAGTTATTGATAGAATCAGGATCATACCTGATAGCATGGCCTCTGACATAGCCCAGATAATTTTCAGCTGGATAATCACCAATCTTCTTTGCATTGGTGTAGAATTCTTTTACCACAGCTATGTTGGCAGGTGCAGGATATGTGGCTAGCTTTCCCCAGTCATTCCCTAACAATTGCTCTCCAAATTGAGGAGCAAAGTTAGGTATCATTCCAGCTTTTCTCTCCATAAGGAGTCTCCTGTCTTGCACCACCTTGAAGTGCTTCTCATGTTTCCGAGAGAGGAACCTACTAGAATGGGGCTGTTCTGGTTCCTTTTCCTTTCTCTTGGTTGCCATGGTTTTCAATCTTTTTCCTGAAGAGGATGCCATTCCTGCAATCAAATACAGATACAAAACCACAGAACATGATGTTAATCATTAGTCAAACACAGAATACAACTCCTTTTCGGAGCTAAACCACCGCTGAGGGTCAGATTTACCCCTCAGCGCCACCAGTGCCACGCAACAAATCAAAAAAATCAAATCTGGCAGAGTGCCGCTCAGCGGCAATTTACCCCTGAGCGGTAACTCTGCAAGTTTTGAAAAACCTCTTTTTAAGCTGTCTTAACTCCACCCAAATGCAATTTTCAGTTTTCTAGATCAGAATCATGCAGTTTAATTGGTTCAAACATCAATTATATCATCAAATCATGCATAGAAATCAAAACCCCTAAATATTCATGCTTTGACAATCACATTAAAAATTAAGAACCCTAGAATGAACAAAATGCTTTACTTACTTGGGTGGAGATACTAGATGCAATGAGAATGCTTCCAAGCTAAGATGCTCTCTTCCAACCCCAAACTTAGATGAAACACTAGTGAGCAAATGAGTTGAAGAGAGATTTTCTTAAGAGGGAAGAGGGAAAAGATGTGGAAAACCTTGGAAAAGGTATGTGGGAGTGTTTGTGCAGAGAAGAGCCTGTAAATAGAAGCTTATGCGCAGCTTAGGGTATAAAAATACCCTAATGGGCTCGGGTCCCGCTAAGGGGAAGCTAAAGCCCATTCTGCGAGAGTACCGCTCAGCGGTAAGTTGCCGCTCAGCGGCACTTTCGTGAAGTGCTCTTCTCCTTCTTTTCTTAACCTACGTGCCTCCTAAACATGCCCCTCACTGGTTCCATCCAATTCAATTCTCAGGTTACTTATGCACAACCCTATTATACTACTACAATGAAACAACCAAAAACAATCAATCAACTGGGTTGCCTCCCAGGTAGCGCTTGTTTAACGTCACGAGCCTGACCCAAAATCCACCAACACCCATCAGTAGGTGTTACAATCTTACCAACACCCATCAGTAGGTGTTACAAACTTACCAACACCCATCAGTAGGTGCAAAATTTTCTCACCAACACCCATCAGTAGGTGTTACAAACTCAGTATCCTTCAGTAGATACTTAACCACCTAGCATCCTTCAGTAGATGCTATATCCAACAAAGTATTTACAAAAATAATGTCCACAAATTAAAAGTTACAAAACAAAATCAAAAGTTTTTAAATCACTGGGTTGCCTCCCAGCAAGCGCTCTTTTAACGTCATTAGCTTGACCCAGTAAAGTTCAAGTTCCTTCTTCATAGTTGATGTTGTTATCCCACCAACTCCTTAGCTGTTTCCTGTGCACTGTTTTGATTCTTCCAAAATGTGGAGATTCTATCTCTATCATCTCCTTCTCTTTATAGCCTTTCACAACCCACAACTTATTTTTGATTCTCACTGGTGTACCAAGTTGGGGTCTTCCTTTCTTCCAGTCCTCAGGAACTTTTTCTCCTCTTCCAATCTTTTCTCCTTTATGCACCTGAAACAACAAACAATGGTTACCTGTAACCTTGGGCTCTTCATCTTGATGGCTAGTCATGTGTGCATCTTGAAATGCAGCTTTATAACTAGCTTCTTCCTCCTGTGTTTGCCTCTCATCTTTAAAGACATCTACAACAACTCTCTCCTCTCGGTCCTGGAGCACCACTATACCTTCGTTTACATCAATAATGGCTTTGGCCGTTTTCATAAACGGTCTTCCAAGAATGATAGGTATCCTTTCTGTCTCCATCTTCATCACCACAAAGTCTGCCAAGAACTGGAGTTTACCCACACAAACTATAATGTCCTCTGCAATCCCACATGGTTCCTTTGAAGATCCATCGGCCATCACCAAATTAACCTTTACAGGTTTCACATTAACATTGCCAATTTGCTCCAGTAAAGAGTAAGGTATCAAGTTAACACTTGAACCTAAATCAAGAAGAGCTTTTTTAATCCTTTTCTTCCCTATGGTACAAGGGATAGAAAAACTTCCTGGATCTGTCGCTTTAGGAGGGAATGACTCCTTTTTAACAGTTTTACACTTCTTTGCCTCATCATCTCTACGTCTTTTCTTTGTAGAGACTTCTTCATCAGATTTAGTGTAAACTGTAATTTGTTGTAGAATCTGCTCCCAAGGTGCATCATTATCCACCATCTTGAATAATTCTGTGAAATCCAGTTGTTTCCCTTGATGTATTGGAAAAGGAAAAGTATTTTTGCTCTCTATTTGTCTTTTCTCTTCTGTTTCTCCTCCTTCTAACTCAACTATCTCTTCATTAGTACTCTCTACCACCTTGCATTCTTCTCTGGGGTTAACCTCAGTATTAGCCCCAAAGTTTTTACCTGGCCTCTCTTCCACCTGCTTAGTAATCTGCCCCATCTGAATCTCCAAATTCTTTATAGCAGCTTCAGTGCTCTTTTGGGTAGACTCAGTTTTCTGTATGAAATTATTGAGAGTTTCTTCCATCCTCAAGGACCTGTCATTAAGCATAGAAATCTGCTGCCATAAGGTGGGTTGCTGCTGCTGCTTATTAAATTGACCGGCTTGCCCAGTTTGCCCTTGACCAATACTTGGGTGTGGTTTCCACCCTTGATTGTAGTTCCCTTGACAGTATTGATTGGTCATGTAGTTCACATCCTCTACGGCTTCTGCTGGAAAGGCACATTGACCATTGATATGGTCGCCCCCACATAATTCACACAACTGAGATTGTACCTGTGCAGCAGTTTTCAACTCTTTAGGCAATTGTGCAAGTGTTTTAGTAAGAGTCTCCAGCTGTTGAGTTAGAATTTTATTTTGTGCTAGCAAGGCATCATGTGTCTGTAATTGTAGAACTCCTTTCTGTTGCATAGGAGCTCCTCTTTCACTGTTGAGCTCATTACCACTAGTAGCCATATTTTCAATAATTTCTGTTGCTTCCTCTGGAGTTTTCCATTTAATGTTTCCTCCTGCTGAGGCATCACGCATCATCTTGGTTTGTGAACCAAGACCTCCAAGGAAGGTAAGGACTACTTCCACTTCATCGAATCCATGCGTGGGTGTTTTTCGTAGCAAGCTTTTATATCTATCCCATGCATGACCCAGTGATTCTTCCATGCCCTGCCTGAATGAAGAAATCTCTTGCTTGCCTTTGTTCACCTTTGATTGTGGGAAGTATTTATTTAGAAACTTGGTTACCACTGCTTCCCACTCTGTGAAGCTTCCCTCTGGAAAAGAATTTAACCAAAGCTTAGCATTGCCTCCTAATGAGAAAGGAAACAAGCTAAGTTTGATCGCTTCATCTGGCACCCCATTGATTTTCACTGTGTTGCAGATCTCATTAAATGTAGTGAGGTGCTCATATGGGCTTTCATGAGATAACCCATTAAATTGATTGCTTTTCACCAGTTGAATCAATGCTGGTTTGACCTCCATGTTAGCTGCGTTGACTCTAGGTCTAGCTATACTGTTAAAGTGCTGAGGTCCAGCTGTATTGGTGTAATCAGCAAGAGTTCTTCTGATATTATTATTCTCCATATTTTCTGTGCTATGGTCAGAACCTTGTGGTGATGGTTGCAACAGAGTTTCCGGAGGAGGGAAAAAAAGTTCTCTAGATGTTCGGATTCTTCTCCTCCGTCTACTCTCGTCTAAACCTTCAAGAAGAGGTTCTGCAGTTATCTTGCTCCTTGTTCGAATTGCCTCCTGCATACACAAGAGAACAAAACCCTAGAATATTTGGTTAGCACAAAAAGATATAGGAGAAGATATAAGATTTAGAGAATAAAATAAAAACAGAAAAAATAAAAACAGAAAATAAAATAAAATAAAATAAAATAAAATAAAACAGAAAAAATAAAAACAGAAATTCAAATTTAAAGTCAAAGATAATCAATAATCACACAAATTAACCAGTTAAACCACGAGTCCCCGGCAACGGCGCCAAAAACTTGATGACAAATTTATGAACACCGAAATACGGCGCCACAAACTTGTTG
>JAHCHA010012500.1:0-13213 GCA_027742795.1 Vigna hirtella | reverse complement strand
CATTAATTTTATGCACAACTTTTGTGAGAGGTGCGACCCTCTCATCACATAGGTTCAACAACAACTTTGTGAACTGTGTGGTGGTGACCATATCAATTATCAATGCGCTTTTCTAGTGGAGGCTTTAGAAGATGTCAATTTCATGGCTAATCAATTTCCATATCGTCAAGGGAATTAAAACAAAGGGTGGAAATCACACCCAAGCATGGGTCAAGGTCAGAATGGACAAACTGGACAAGCAGGACAATTCAATAGACCACATCAACAACCATCAATTCGACAACAAATATCTGCATTAAATGAGAAATCAACAAAGCTTGAAGAAACTCTTTAGCAATTTATTCAGGTGACCATCTCCAACCATAACAGTATTGAAGCTGCAATTAGAAATATGGAGATCCAAATTGGCCAAATGGCTAAGGATTTAAAGTAGAAGCCTGAGAAGAATTTTAGGGATAATATTAAGGTCAACCTTAAGGAAGAGTGCAAAGTTATTGTAAGTGCAGATGATGAGAGGGTGGATGACGAAAAAAAGAGAGTTGAGTTAGTAATAAAAGAAGAAAAAGAAGAGAGAAAAGAAAGAGTTGAGAGAAAAGAAAAGGATAAGAAGAGGGGAGAGAAAAAGATAGAGAAAATTGATAAAATTCTTCCTTACCCTAAGGGGAGTGAATAGATTGAAAAAGAGAGACAATATGGGTGATTTAAAGATAGCTTCAGGAAATTGGAGATTTCAATACCTGTGAATGAAGCATTGCAATAAATTCCAACTTATGCAAAGCACATGAAGCAATTCTCCATAAAGAAGAATTTCTAGAGGAAAGGGGAGATTCAATGTCTTCAAGACCGAGGAGAGAAGGTGATCTTCAATGTCTTCAAAGAGAAGCAGTATATTCAAGAGAAGGAGGCTAGTCATAAAGCTGCATGAAAAGATGCACCCCTGACTAGTTCAAAAGCTGCAAAGTCGGGCTTCAAAGGTAAAAATTGTTTCTTGTCACAGGTTAGGGAAGAAGAAAAAGATGACAAAGGAAGGAAGGTTCATGATGACTCTATTCAAGCATAACTCAAACTTGGTACACCTGTAAGATTCAAAAACAAGTTGTGGGTTGTTCACATTCCTAGAGCATTTTTCACTCATCTAGCATCTCCACCCAAGTAAGTTCAAGCATTTTCATTCTAGGGTTCTTAAAAGCATGAATTGATATGAACATGGTTGTTTAAGCATGATTCTTTAGGGATTTTGATTTCTATGCATGATTAGATGAATTAATTGTTGTTTCAACCGATCAAAATGCTTGATTGAGGTCTAGAACTAGAAAGATTGAAGTGGGTGGAGATTAGGATGTTTTAAAAGCAATTTTGAAAAATATGTAGAATCGTTGCTCAGTGGAAATTACCCCTGAGCGCGATTCTCGCAGAGTGGTTTTTGATGCTTTTTGGCTTGCTGGTTTGATGCATAGGTTGCGCTGAGGGGTTTTGATTGCCCTTAGCGGTGATAGGTGATAACAGTTGAAAAACTGTCATTTTCATGCTTAAAATTGACACAAAAAGCAACCTTTACACTTAGAAACTAGCTTGAAATCATGCTTTTATCCATATTTTCAGAAATAAGAGAGCTGGACAGGTTTATGCTTGATTTCAGTGTTTTTGTGCAGGTTTTAAGGTGAATTTAGTGAAAGAAGTGAAGAAGGAGAGAGATGGAATCAGAAAAGTCAACCAGAAACCAGAAAAGTCAACCAGTCAACCAAAAAGTCAACTAGTCAACCAGAATACGAAAAAAGTCAACCAGACGAGTTTTGGGCCAGTTTTATGCGATTTTATGATCTGTTTGGGCTTGGACCCGTTTTCTATTATTTTTATGTCCTATTTAAAGACCTAGATGTCTTAGGGTTGGTATCTTTGGCAAAGACGAAGCAAACACTCTCTCTTCCACCCCTTTGAAGGAGGATCTTGGATGCTCAGGCTACCTCTTCACCTTTCTAGGGTTTTATCCTTCATTCTTTCATTATTGTTCATCTAGGTTCACCATGAATATGGTGAACTAAACCTTGTATGTTTGTTGGGGAATCAATGTAATCTTTTAAAGCTCTCATATATGGAATTTGTGCTTGCATCTTAATCTAAGATTTATGCTTTCTTTCATCATTAGTTAGGGTTTTTCCTCTTTGCTTAATGCTTGCTTTGTTTAACTCATTCAATGCATGATTATTGATTTTGTCGATACGGGAACGTACGGGGAAGTCTAGATCCGGGGAATTACTCCCAATATTATATTGGTTGTCGTTAAGCTCCTGTGCTAAGAGAACTAATTATTAGGAATGCTAGGAATCATATGAACTCGTAATTAGGGATAGGCCTTCTTGACAAGGTAATTTAGAGAGTGGCATTAACAATGATGATTTGAATGTTGAATTCCTAAAATATATGAGAGTGGATGAGATGAAATTGACCCCCAACAACATATTCATATATATATTTCATTGAAAGTGCTTGTCTTTTGCTTTTGCCATTGATCAAAACCTCATGCATACATGTTTATTTTCTGTTTTGAATATTAAACCTCAATTATATCGTTCTTAAGTCTTAGCTAATCAACAAACCACACAACTAAACTAGGCCGTGAGTCCTTTGGGAGAACGATACTTGGTCTTACCAAGTTTATTACTTGAACGATTCGGTCATACTTGCCGATTGTAAAACAAGTTTGTGACATCATATTTTGGTGATCATAGATTTGTCCATCAATAGGACTGATCTTAGGGTATTGTTTGTGGTTCACTAATGCTTAACAATATGTCTTGTGGTTTTGTTAATTGTGTTTGATGTAGGGATGGCCTCCTAATCGGGCAAGAGGATCAACACTGTATGATCCAAGAGGAAGGATAAGGAACCAGAACGCTCTTATGCCAACAAGTTCCTTTCTCGTAGGCATGAGCGTCACTGCAAATTTGTCCAAGATAGGAGGCTTTTAATGGAAAGGAAGGCTCGATTGATACCTGACCTGGCTCCAAAATTTTAGGAGCAATTGGAAAACAGAAACTGGGAGAAATTAGCCACTTATCCTGCACCAGCTAACATAGCAGTGGTGAAAGAATTTTACACCAATGTAAGAAGGTTGGGTGATCATTCTGCTGAAGATTATCTGAGTTATGTTAGAAGACACGTCATTCGGTATGACCCTGATTCCATTAATAGATTCTTAAATACTGAATGGGTTGGTGAGCAGTGTCAGTTTGCTCTCAATATGGAAGAAGGAGCAGACTTTGGTGATGTGGAAAGTGTGTTGTGTGTGCCTGGTGGACACGTTCAGAGAAATAGGAATGGTGTTGTAGTGAACATCAGGAAAGTTGATCTGACTCCTTTAGCAAAGTATTGGATGTCGTTTTCTCATGCCAACATCCATCCATGCTCACATGTCTCAGACATAACTATCAGCAGGGCACTTCTCTTGAGGGTTGAGCATTAACATTGGCCAGGTCGTAGCTAGTGAAATACAGGTACGTGCCAACACTATGAACAACGAAGCACCTTTAGGGCATCCCTCTTTGATTACACACTTATGTGAGTTAGCTGGGGTGAATATCTCTGCACCACCATTTGAGAGGCCTAGGAAACTATTGATGAGGCCTATTACAGACAGTATTATGGAGGTGATGAGGCAGCTCAGCCAGTACCACCTCGCCGTCCTCGCAGAGCGAGAGGACCATCATAGAGCCAGGCATTTGGAGAGCCTCATGAGGCAGAGCCATTTCGGATGAGGGACATGTATATGTCTCTTATAGATACCCAGATGCAGTCTATTCACAGAGGGCAGGTGGCCACAACTAAGATGATTATTGGGATGTATGATACACCCCAACACATAGGTGGACCATGGATGAGTTTCATAATGTGGTTGCATGGCTAGAGGAGCAAGTTTAGGGCAGTGGAGCTGGAGCAGTTGGAGCTTCTACTATGGAGGATGATGATGATGATGATGAGTTTGAAGATGCTGAAGATGTTGAGGATGAGGAAGAGGAGGAACATTCAGATGACAGCATGGGTTGATGAGGAGTTGAGATAGCATCTACTGATGGATGTTATCACCTCTAGAGCAAGATTTTTATCTTTTGTTTTAAATTCTGTTGAACTTATTTGCTTCTATTTTTAGAATAGGGTTTGATGTACTCAGTTTGAAACTTTATTTGTTATGATGGTTTGCTTGTGACTTGTGCATGATGAGTAATGCTTGATGATGCTTGGATATGTATTGATGTTGAGAGTATGCACTATATGCTGATATAGAGGTGGTGGTTCACGAGCCATGTGAACAAATGCAAGATGTTGTGATTGTGATTATGATGTTAAGCAGGATGTGTATGTGGAATGTTGAATGAGCCTATATGTGAGGTTTTAAACTCAAGAGTTTTTGGTGAATGAATGTTATTACTTTGAAAGCATGAATGACTTTGCCCAGGTTTCTATGGCTAAATCACTTGCTTGTATGTATCACATGCTCAAGGTCATCTGTTACCCTTTATTAGCCAAATGCATCATTTTAGCCCAATAAAAGAGAGCACAATTTGTTCTAACCTTTGAACCCTTAGCTTTGAACGTGATAGAAAACCCTTTTTGAAAATTTTTACCTTGAGTTGAGTTGAAGATATCTTGTGGTATTGATAATTGTTCAAGTTTGAGGTTGTTGGGTGGTTTAAGAAAAGGGAATATGAAAAGCATTGAGCTAAGCACTTGAAAATCAAAAGAAAAAGGAAAGAAAAGAAAGAAAAAGAGGAAGGCTCAATGCAAAAGAAAGTTGGGAAGAAGGAAGAATGATTGTGTTTAGATGATTCCGTTAACTCAAGGATTTTGGGATCTTGAAAAACCAATTTTCTTGTTAGCTCAGCCACATTATAAGCTATAGAAAAGCCCTTGTGATGATACTTACTTGTGATTGTGTTTAATTATGGTTAAATGAAAGGCAAAGTTGATTCATGTGACATTGTGATAGTTGAGTGAATGAGTGACCTCTTATACACTTGTGCGTTTGAGTTAAACACTTTTTCTGGTGAGGAAAATTCCATGAGCACATAATTACATATATGCTTAGTTGATTATTTATTCATGAGAATAACATTTGTTGGATATTATGTGATTATGTGAACATTGAAGCATGTGTGCATCTTGATTGAAGTCTTTGTGTTGAGCTTATTTGAGTACTTACTTGTCTTGAGAGAAGAAGTTGTAAATGTGGTGAACCATTCTATAGATTGATGGAAGATTGAGTTACATCTTGTTTGCTTGAGGACAAGCAAAGTTCTAAGTTTGGGGTTGTGATAATAGTTGAAAAACTATTATTTTTATACTTCAATTTGACATCAAAAACAACCTTTATGACTTAGAAACTAGCTTGAAATCATGCTTTTGCTTATGTTTTTGAAATAAGATAGTTGGATGGGTTTTATGCTTGGTTTCCCTTGTTTTTGCAGGTTTTAAGATGAATTGAATGGAAGAAGTGAAGTAGCCATAAGTTGTAGTCAAAAAAGGAAGAAAAAGTGCATAAAAGAAGAGTCGCAAGTACCGCTGAGCGGAAATTACCGCTGAGCGGCACTCTGAAGACCCGTAGTCACCGCTGAGGGGCAAAACTGTAATTGAGTGTCAATTTGAAGAATCACACTTACCGCTTAGCGGAAATTACCGCTGAGCGGTATTTTAATGGGCCTTGGGTCACTTTTTTGTAATCTTTAAGAGTCTATATAAGGTTTTAGTTGACCTAGGGTTAGTATCTTTTGGCAAAACGAAGCAAAATCACAATTTCTTCACCCCTTGGAGGAGGATTTTGGATGCTCAAGCTCCACTCTTCAAATTCTTGGGTTCTATCTTTCATTTTTTTCATTGTTTTTCATCTAGTTTCACCATGATTATGGTGAACTAAACCTTCATTGTTGTTGGGGAATTAATGTAATCCTTTGAAACTCTCGTGTATTGAATTGGTTCTTTAATTCGTATGCATGCTTTGTTTAACTCATTCAATTGCATGATCATTGATTTTATTTGTACGGACACATATAGGTAAATCCAGACATGAAGAAATTCTCCCAATAGTAATATTGCCTAGACATAGGAATAGGAGGATTGGTTATCTTTAAGCTTTTGTGCGAATGTAATGCATGAATAATTTCTAGGGAGATAAGACATTGTAAACTAGTGATTAGTAGTAGGCTTTCTTCTCCAAGACATTGGATTCAAGGTAAATTAGAAAGGAGCATTAACATTAATGAAGAAGTTGAATTCTTCAATACATGAGAGTGGATAGGATGAATTCAAAACCCCCAACAACATCATCATCATATATTTCAATCACGCTTTTCTTCTTTTGATCCAATTGATCAATACATGCATTCATATTTACTTTTTGGCATTTGCATTCAAACTACAAGAATTTGTTCTTACAAGTCTTAATCAACAAATCACAATGTTTAGGCTGTGAGTCCTTTGAGAAACGATACTTGGTCTTACTATTTTATTATTACTTGATACGATTCGGTTACACTTGCCGAGGGTTAACACATAGTACAAATATTCGGATTTTATCCTGTAGACACTAAAAAACACTACACTAGAGCACCCAATTAACACTAAAAGATTTAAAAGATAAAATGATAAAAAGATAAAAAGATAAAAAGATAAAAAGATAAAAAGTTAAAAAGATAAAAAGATAAAAAGATAAAAAGATAAAAAAGATAAAAAGATAAAAAGATAAAAAGATAAAAAGATAAAAATTAAAGATTAAATCTAATCGGTTAAGAATCACACAAATAGAATAGTTTAAACCACGAATCCCAGGCAACAGCGCCAAAATCTTGTTAAAATGTGATACAAGAAGGCCTAGCACCATAGGACCCATCACAAGAAGGATGGCCAAAAAGCTCCAAGATGAGTATTCTCCCCAAGGTCAAATACTATTTGCTATTTTTGGATGGAAAATTGGAGAACAAGAAGATGTTACAAATTTGCCAAAACATGGAGAAGGGTAAAGTGGACATTTCCACACAAAAAGGGGTGTGCTTATCCTTCTATGGGGTGGCATTAGTAATTGTTTTTCTCCACATGTAAAAACTCATTTGTCACGTTTTCTAGAAGCCATACATTTAGCACATGGGTAGTAATAGCATTTCAGATTTAAAACGTGTAAAAGGCTTGCTCAAGCTTTGAGATTGATCTATAAAATCTCATGGGCAAAGCTTGTATCTCACTTTTGAATATATTGAGTTTTACTATGCTGATGCATTTTTCCAGCAACCAGAACTCTGCCAAAAGTCACCTCTTATTGAGCTTTCCTTCTCGTTCTAGCTTCCTTCCAGTGAAGGCCTTCTGAGTTAGAGAATCCACTCACCATAGAGCTCTTCCTCCATCTCTGCATCCACTGAATTCACTATTCCGCTGCTGTTAAAAACACACTTCATTCCGCTGCCAGCTGCTTCTCGTGAGCCTACTTCGACACTGCTCATGATTCAATTCATCATTCCACTGCCTTCAACCCACACCTCTGCTGGAGCAACTTCATCAAGTGGTATTCAGAGCCTTGGTTCTGCATCACGCTCCAGCTAAGTCAATTTTTCCTTCATTCCATTATGTCATCAACATTTCCTTCGTGTTCTTCATTCTGTGCACACTGTTTCATTGCAATTTTAATTCCAGTAGATTCCAATGTTTGATTTCTTTGTTCCAGCCTTTAATTGCTTTATTGTTAATCATTTTAATCGGTTCATTCCAGTGCTTTGAGTCTTTTAATTTGGAAATCTAATGCTGTCATGTCCAGTAATGTGTTTTGGTTTATTTTTGTCAAATTTCTGAGTTGAAACTGGTTTGGGATAAATCTGCTGTGTTTGACTGGATTTTCAATAGAAGCACATCAGATGAGCAATGATTAAAGAGCTCAGTGCATCTTGAAATCCATCACAGTGCAGTGCCAATGGATGCCTATCCAATTCTGTTTTAAATCTGGTTTTTCATGTGTTTTTCTCTGAAACTGCACCGTATGGAAACATCATCCTTGGCTGTGTTGATGTGCTGAATTTGTTGTATGTGCAAACCATATGAACATTGTATTGTCTAAGACCATTAAAACTGGATGCACCATTCTGCAGAATCTGGAAATCCTTGTGTAAGCAGCTTGACCGAACTGCAATCATCATTGTTTGAGTCATTTTTTTTCTGATTTTTGAATCTGTCCAGATTAGAACTCATATTTGGATATCTTTTCAGTCATTCCTAGAGTCTTGTTCAAGTTTCATTTGTTGTCCTGGAGTCATAAGATTTGTTTACAGTTTTGTTTGAATCCTCTGCTGAAGTTTGGTTGGTGATTTGGCTTAATTTTGGTGCAAAATAGCAACTGAAGTAGTGAAAATCGGAATTCCAAGTTTTTAGCCTCTGCTGGCAGTTTGAGCAAGTCACATTTGGTTAAACAAAGTTGCTCAAATCATAAAATTAAGTGTGCAAACGTGTTTGTTTAAAATTGCCATTCAAACCACCAAATTTTCAACATTTTTTCTGATATAAGTTGCAGATTTGAAAATTCAGAGTTTGGTATGATTAATGCATCAGATTCAGTGTTAGATTGGTAGCAAAAGCTTGGTTCAATTGAATTAAAAGAAGTGCACAATTCAAATCTTACCATAAACTGCATTGTAAAAAGCTGTGTGAACCAGTGCCAAACAAAATTTAAAACTCTGATGCACATTTTTTTCAGCTTTCTTCTAGGCATTTTGTCAAACACTTTACCTAGTTTACATTTGGTTTCGAAATTGATCAAAGCTGCAACTTATCTTTGTTTCTTGCTTTTCAAATCTACTCTAGATCCTTTCCTAAGTTCATTTTGAGTGCCACCATTCATTGGAAACCGATTAATTGATTGATTTAAGTTGTTTGAAAATCCTGCACATAAGCTGTTTGATAAAACTACAGTTGTGCATTCTGGTTTAACAGTTTTCTGGCAGCAGCAGTGTTGATTTTCTGGCTTAATAATTGATTATTGGTGGTCTCTATGAGCTCTATGTTGGGTGCAGAACTATCTCAAAACGTCCCACAACACTGGTAGCATCTTAGGGACTCGATTGGAGCAAGGAAAGATCAACATTGGGGCTGATTTTTTTGGTGCAGCAGAACCACATTCTTCACTGGTCTGCATCAAACTGGTTGCTGCAACAGCAACATAATTCACTTTGCAGCTGAGAGAATTGCATGAATCCAAGCTGATTCATTACTTGTTTGAGAGCAACCAAAGCTGCCACATTCAACCACATCCTTGTTTTCCCAAATTTTGTTGTTTCCCTTGTATTTTTGGTGTTTACTTTCTTTTCCAATTTTGTAAGTTGGCCATTTCAAGCAAGTGAAGTGGAAGAGCTCATAAGTGTTCTTCCCTCATTTGCTAACTTGACTGAAAGTCTCATCACTTTAAAATTGGTAGACGGTGAGTGTGTCTTAGATCCAAAGTCTAAGCCTCACCTAGGAGACCTCACTTTAATTGCTTGTCCCATTCTCGACTAGATAGCATATATCTTGTGCGAATAGGAAGCTCTCTTAGGGGTCCGAATTTAGAGTTAGGTTGTGTCTTTTCTTTGCTTTGTGTTTTCTTTGTTGTCTTTAAGACTTAAGTGGATTTAAGAGTGATTTTGATCTAAAGACTCTAGTAAGTAGCAAGAAGCATATTTGGCAAGGATAAGGCTTGGTACTTAAGCATTCCTAGTGAATCACCTCCCTTACCTGGAATATTGCTTTCAAGTGAAAATCTCTAGTCTTTACTTCAAGAATAACATTTAAGTCCATCATAATGTCTAGAAGGCATTCTCCTAGGATTAGTGATAGTGAAAAAGAACATTTTTCTCTTCAAACTTTAGTTAATGAATTCAAGGAAATAAGAAGAGAAATGAATGAAGAAAAAGTCAATAGAGAGCTTCAAAATGCTGTTATTCAAGATGAGTTGAGATTGATAAGGAAAAGTAAGTCTAGGGGAAGTCAGAGTGAAAACTCTCAAGAGGGAGGGATGTCTATGAGTCTGGGTGATTACTACCCTCATCAGCCTTCTACTTCTAGAAGGCATAGGAGAAATTCTCATGCACCCCCACCCCCTAAAGAAGTCAATGTTGTGTTGCCTCACTTCCATGGGAAGGACAATGTAGAGGCTTATCTTGATTGGGAGATGAAGGTAGAACAATTATTTGAATGCCACCAAGTGAGTGAAGAGAGGAAGGTCTCTCTAGCTACCCTAAGCTTTCAAGGGTATGCAATGTACTGGTGGACTGCCTTGGTCAAAGAGAGGCTTAGACATCAAGCCCCTCCCATCCACTATTGGAATGATCTCAAGTCTGCCCTTAGGAGGAGACACATTCCCTCCTACTACAATAGAGAACTCATGGATAAACTCCAAAGGTTACAACAAAGGTCTATGACAGTTGAGGAATATAGACAAAAGATGGAGTTGTATATGATGAGGGCAGGCATAGTGGAGGGTCCAGAAATTACTTTAGCTAGATTTTTAAGTGGGCTCAATTTTGACATAAGAGATAGGGTTGAACTTCTACCTTATAGAGATTTGAATGATCTTGTTCAAATGTGTATAAAGGTAGAACAACAAAACTTGAGAAAATCTTCTTCTAAAAGAATTCAAGTTCAACCTACTTTTGAAAAGAAAATTTTTAAAGAAAAAGAGCCATTTAAACCTCTAGCCAAAATAGAAGAGAGACCCAAGAAAGAGACACCCTCACACACCAGAACAAGTGAAATCAAATGCTTCAAATGTCTAGGAAGGGGTCATGTAGCTACTCAATGTCCTACAAAAAGAAACATTATTTTGAAAGGCAAGGACATTTATAGTAGTGAAAGTGACACCCCAACTAGTACAAGTGAGAGTGAGGAAGAAGAGAGGGAAGAGGAAATATATGCTGATGATGGGCAACTTCTCATGGTGAGAAGGATACTTAGAAACCAACCAAGTCTTGAACACATATCACAAAGAGAGAACATCTTTCACACAAGATGTAAAATTCAAGAAAATCATTGTTCTCTCATTGTTGATAGTGGATCTTGTTGCAATTGTTGTAGCACAAGGTTGGTTGAGAAGTTGAAGCTTGATATTATACCCCATCCAAAACCTTATAAACTTCATTGGCTAAATGAAGATGGGGATATAATAGTCAAGAATCAAGTGAAGTTGGCATTTTCCATTGGGAACTTCAAAGATGAAGTTTTATGTGATATAGTTCCCATGGAAGCATGTCATGTGTTATTGGGGAGACCATGGCAATTTGATCATCAAACTATCCATCATGGTCTAACCAATACCATCACTATCCATCAAAAGGACAAGAAGTTTGTGCTTCATCCTTTGACTCCTACCCAAGTGGCTAAGGATCAAGCACAAATGAAGTCTTTAAGAAAGCAAGAACATGATCAAAAGAAAAAGTCAAAAAGAAAGGAGGGTATAGAAACAAGTGTGCCACCTAAGGTCACTCAACATGAAGTCCTTTTAAACAAAAAGACTTTAATCAATACACTTCAGGTTGAGCAACCTTCATATCTTCTTCTTTGTCAAGGGACACTTACATGCACATCTAGTGATTCAAAGAATTCAACTCTTTCTCCATCCATTCAAAAACTTTTGAAAGAATTTGATGATCTATTCCTACAAGAAATTCCAAAAGGGCTTCCACCCATAAGAGGAATTGAACATCAAATTGATTTCATTCCAGGGGCAATTCTTCCTAATAGGCCAGTGATGGACAAATTTATGAACACCAAAATATGATCTCACAAACTTGTTTTTCAATCGGCAAGTATGACCGAATCGTTCAAGTAATAAACTTGGTAAGACCAAGTATCGTTCTTCCCAAAGGACTCACGGCCTAGTTTAGTTATGTGATTTAATGATTAGCTAAGACTTAAAGACGAAATATTTGGATTTTTATATGCAAAAGACGAAAATTAAATATGTATGCATGAAGTTTTGATCAATGGCAAAAAGCAAAAGATAAACACTTTCAATGAAATATATGTATGAATATGTTGTTGGGGGTCAATTTCATCTTATCCACTCTCATATATTTTAGGAATTCAACATTCAAATCATCATTGTTAATGCCACTCTCTAAAGTACCTTTCAAGAAGGCTTCTCCCTAATCACGAGGTCATACAATTCCTAGCATTCCTAATGATCAGTTCATAAGTGCAGGAGCTTAACGACAACCAATATAATATTGGGAGAAATTCCCCGGATCTAGACTTCCCCGTACGCGCCCGTATCGACAAAACCAATAATCATGCATCGAATGAGTTAAACAATGCAAGCATTAAGCAAAGAGGAAAAACCCTAACTAATGGTGAAAGAAAGCATAGGTCTTAATTAAAAGAAGTAAAAACAAATTCCATATATGAGAGCTTCAAAAGATTACATTGATTCCCCAACAAACATACAGAGTTTAGTTCACCATATTCATGGTGAACCTAGATGAATAACAATGAAAGAATGGAAAATAAAACCCTAGAAAGGTGAAGAGGTAGCCTGAGCATCCAAGATCCTCCTTCAAAGGGGTGGAAGAGAGAGTGTTTGCTTCGTTTCTGCCAAAGATACCAACCCTAGGAAACCCTAAAGCTTATATACTATTCGTAAATTACAGAAAATTAGGCCCAAGCCCAAAAATAGTGCCGCTCAGCGGTAAACTACCGCTCAGCGGTAAGTGCGTGAGACGTTTCTTCCCCTCAGCGGCCATTTTGCCCCTCAGCGGATCTCCCGTAAGCTCCTGAGTGCCGCTCAGCGGTAAACTGCCGTTGAGCGGTAACTTCGGCTTCTCCTTTTACACTTTTTGATGTCTTTTCTGATTCCATCTCTCTCCTTCTTCACTTCTTCACTTCTTTCACCAAATTCCAGCTCTCTTATTTATGAAAATATGAATAAAAGCATGATTTCAAGCTAGTTTCTAAGTATAAAGGTTGCTTTTAGTATCAATTTTAAGCATGAAAATAACAGTTTTTCAACTGTTATCACAACCCCAAACTTAGAACTTTGCTTGTCCTCAAGCAAACAAGATGTGACTCAATCTTCTACCAATTCATATGATGGTTCACTTTTTCAAAAATCTTCTTTTCAAGATAAGTAAATACTTCAATCAAACTTATGACCAAGAGTTAAATCAAGATGTGCACATGCTTTAGTGTTCACAAAGTCATTTAAATTCCAACAAAT
>JAHCHA010012495.1:5406-15510 GCA_027742795.1 Vigna hirtella | reverse complement strand
CTTCCCCGTACGTTTCCGTATCGACAAAACCAATAATCATGCATTGATAGAGTTAAACAAAGCAAGCTTTGAGCAAAGAGGAAAAACCCTAACTAATGATGAAAGAAAGCATAGGTCTTAGATTAAGATGTAAACATAAATTCCATATATGAGAGCTTCAAAAGATTACATTGATTCCCCAACAAACATACAAGGTTTAGTTCACCATATTCATGGTGAACCTAGATGAACAATAATGAAAGAATGAAGGATAAAACCCTAAAAAGGTGAAGAGGTAGCCTGAGCATCCAAGATCCTCCTTCAAAGGGGTGGAAGAGAGAGTGTTTGCTTCGTTCTAGCCAAAGATACAAACCCTAGGAAACCCTAAAGCTTATATACTATTCGTAAATCACAGAAAATTAGGCCGAAGCCCAAAAATAGTGCCGCTCAGCGGTAAACTACCGCTCAGCGGTAAGTGTGTGAGCTCGGTTCTTCCCCTCAGCGGCCATTTTGCCCCTCAGCGGACCTCCCGTGACTTTCTGAGTACCGCTCAGCAGTAAACTGCCGCTGAGCGGCAGTTGCGGCTTCTCCTTTTGCACTTTTTGATGTCTTTTCTGATTCCATCTCTCTCCTTCTTCACTTCTTTCACCAAATTCACCTTAAAACCTGCACAAAAACACTGAAATCAAGCATAAACCTGTCCAGCTCTCTTATTTCTGAAAATATGAATAAAAGCATGATTTCAAGCTAGTTTCTAAGTGTTAAAGGTTGTTTTTAGTATCAATTTAAGCATGAAAATAACAGTTTTTCAACTGTTATCAATTACGTGTTATTTTCTTTAAACGTGGCATGTTCAGAGTTTAAACGTGGCATTTGGGAATTTTAAATTGAAATAATATGATTTCTGAAATATAGGATTTAGGGTTCTTTAGGGTGAACCTTGCGCGAAGTCTTTAGGGTTCTTTGTTGTTGAAGATTGGCAAGCACATGAAGTTTCAAAACAGGGAAGTGCGAAAGCAGAAGACGCAACAATGTCGATGGGTCATTTGTTTTACTCTTCCACTTGCAATGAGTGTGGAAGAAAGCATTTGCGATCTGTGAGCTCTCGTTGAGATGAAGGGTGGAAGAAAGCATCTGAAAGCATTTTGCGAAAGTAGAAGACGCAAAATATGCCCTCCCCGGACATTCTCCTTTTGATCCCAAACATTTAACCCTAATTCTTTTCTTATCATTTTTAACAAGTTTCAAATTTTTCCCATTTTCTACTGCATAACTTTTGATGGCATCAAGGATGTCTTCTTTATCCACGAAATATGTTCCCACTTCCCAGTTGAAATCAACCATTTTTTTTGGCATAGTAAATGTAGAAAAATGCCCATCCTCCCTTTCTTCATCACTTATGTCAGGAGAAGTTAATTCCTCATATTACATCACACTGAACATTTATGTCTACTAACCCATCCTCAGTATTCATCTCACCATCATCATCATCATCACATGATGTACTTCAATCACGTATCTACTTCTATATCCTCCAAGTCTTGTACTTCTATTCTGTAAGCCTCACCATCTAACCCATCACCCTCACCATCTTGTGCTTCTATCCTCTCAGCCTCAACATTAGCTTCCTCAACCTCTATCCTCTCTTCATGCACTTCATCTGCTGCTGTCCTCTCAGCATCACCTTTCTGAACCTCTATCCTCCCACCCTCAACTTCAACTTCATCTGCTTCTGTCCTCTCAGCCTCAACATCAGCTTCCTCAACCTCTATCCTCTCTTCCTGCACTTCATATGCTATTGTCCTCTCATCATCACCTTCCTCAACCTCTATCCTATCACCCTCAACATCAACTTCATCTTCTTCTGTCCTCTCAGCCTCAACATCAACTTCCTCAACCTCTATCCTCTCTTCCTGCATTTCATCTGCTTTTTTCCTCTCAGCATCACCTTCCTCAACCTCTATCCTCTCACCATCATCTTCATCTGCTTTTGTCATCTCAGCCTGACCAACACAAACTTCTATCCTCTCACCATCAACACCCACCCCCTCATCCAACTGTTGCCTCACACCATCATCTATACCCTCAACAAATTGTGCACCCTCACCACCCTCATTCACTTGAGGTGCAACTTCGTCACCTCCTTCGTCAACGTTGTATTCAATCATGTGAATCACATCAGGTTCAGAGACAGTGTGCACAACATATAAATGAACTTGTCCATTTAAGTGAGCTAAAGTGACCATATGCATGGCACCTACGCCATCACACAATACTTCTAGCTTATCATCTAATACAGGACCACATCCAACAGAAAACCACAATTCCTTAAAACCATCGTACCCAAGACTTTTGACTACACTCACTACAACAAAATAACTCCGTAAGTCAGGATCAAATCACTTTCCCCTTCATACTTCAGGCACCCGTCATTGACGAACTTTCCCCCATGGTGAATAACAACCTCTATATCGTCCATCAAACACAACACAATCAAGAATATTTTACACCTACAAATAAGCCTAAAACGACAAAAAACACCGCTTATTAAAGTGATAATGACAGAACAAACGAAGTTTAACTATGGGGGACATGGGGGACCACAACCGCAATATGCAAAAACCACATTTTCAGACAACCCCAACCCCACATTCAAAAGAGCATCCCCAGATAACAACAGAAACAACCCAATATTAAATTCATATCTATGTAAAGTACACATACTAACCTTCCAGCAAATTCCACTCGAACCACTTGACACACACCTACAACGACTTCGCAATTCACGTCCAAACTCCAATGACGAAGCTCCAAAGCCCTAATGAAGTATGTATCCTCTCCACTAAAATCTTCACGCAAGCTTGCGATGAACTCTCCTCTCAGATTTTTAATCCCAAATTGAATTTGATTGAACCCTAAATCCCTTTCCAGATTTGCCTAATTTTATATTATTACATTTTACATAATTCCACACATAAAGGCCTAATCCATGCAACGTTTCAACTCTAAACATGTCACGTTTAAACTCTAAACATGCCACGTTTAAAGAAAATTACACGTAATCCTCCCACCTATGCAGAAACTTAACCCCGTTAACTAAATTTAACGGTAGAGGCTCAATTGATTCAAATTACCACTTATAAGTACTCAATTGGGGATTCTAATAAGAAGGGGATCAAAATGGGAAAACCCCACATAAATAGGGACAACTAAAGGGTTTAAACCTAAATATGAATGCAAGTCTTCAAGAGTCGTTCCATGCTCTAGCGCCCCATTAAGGGCGCTAAGCGCCAGCCTTCAAGTGCCATGTTCACCAAGACTCTGTGCATGAAGTGGTTAAAGATATCAAAGAGAATGGAGTCATTGAGATTGAGGCTCCTTATTCAAGGAGGGAAAAGATGGTGAACTGGAAAATGTTGCAGATAAGTTGGTGTGATGAAAGCAAAAGGAACACCAACATCAAAGATCCAGATTGAGTTTAATGGTGTCAAGCTCGTGACGTTAATCAATCGCTTATTGAGAGGCAACCCAATTTCTGACTTTTTCTTATAGATTTGAATTTGCTTTGCAGGAATGACAACATCTACTGATGGATGCTGGACAACATCTACTGAGGGATGCTAAGAGGATTCAGATAGCAGCATCTACTGATGGATGTTGCTACGATGAATGATAGCCCATTTTTCTGAACCTTTCTTTTTAGTTGATTTAATTGTGTGGTTTTGATTTGATTTTTTTCTTTTTTGTGTGTTTGATTTTTTTTTTAGGTTAAATGTTGCTTTTAATGGCAGTAATGATAACATCTATTGATGAATGCTTCTACAACATCTACTGATGGATGTTGCTATGATGAGGATGATGAATGACAACATCTACTAATGGATGTTGTTATGGAAGAGGATGGTGACTAGACATCTACTGATGGATGTTAGGTGATTAGGCATCTACTGATGGATGCCGATGAAGATGAGAAAGATTGGTGTCTAATGAGGGATACCAATGAAGATAAGAAATATTAGCATCATTGATGAATGCTATGTGATTAGACATCTACTGATGGATACTGATAGCATCTACTGATGGATGCTATGATGATGAGGATGGTGTCAAGCTAGTGACGTTAAAGAAGCGCTTACTAGGAGGCAACCCAACTTTCTAAACCTTTCTTTTTAATCAATTGTTTTGTCATTGTACTTTGCTTGAATGAACTACACTCCTTTGGTTCAACTATGATGTGTTTTGTGATAAGTATTGCTTTGTGATATTCTAGTGTACTGATTGATGATGAGATGATTCATGATGTGCTGATATACAGGTGAAACAGGTGCTTGAGGTAAAACTTGATTAAGATATTGAGCAGGGTGTTTTTCTGAATTCTGGGACTTGAGAGTTTACCTGTGTGAGTTTTGGGCTTCAAAGTTGTTGTGAATAATTGTTATTACTTTGGAAGCATGAATGATTTTGCCCAAATTTTCTGTGATTGAACTACTTGTTTGCAGGTTTCATATGATCAAGGCCATCTTTTGTTGTCCCTTATTCTTTTAGCCTTCACATAAATTTTTGCCCATTAAAAAAAAAAGAACAAATTATTCTAACCTTTGAACCTTGAACCTTATGCATGTTTTGAAAACCCTTTTTGAAAATCTTTACCTTGAGTTAAGTTGAGAACATTTGATGAGGTATTGATAAAGGTTCAAGTTTGGGGTTATTGGGAAAATTAAAAAGAAAACGCACTAAGCTAAACAGTAAGTACTTGAAAAGAAAAAGCAAAAGAAAAAGAAAAAGAAAGATGAAAAGAAAAGAAAAGCTCAATGCAAGGGAAAGCTAGGAAAAAGAAAGAGAGCTTGTACTTGAATGACGAAATCATAAATGTCTCTCTTAACTCAAGGATTTTGCTAACCAGAGAAACCAATTTTCTTCTTAGCCCAGCCAAGTTACAAGCCATGAAAAGCCCTTGTGATGACAACTTGCTTGTGAGTATGTTTGATTGTGTCTAAATGAAAGGCAAAGTTAATTTGTGTAACATTGTGATAGTAGAGTGAAAAAGACACCAACACCTCACTATACACCTGTTAGTTGAGTGATACACTTTTGAGTGCTTGAGTGAAACACTTTCCTTGGTGAGGAATAGTTCTTTGAATTTCTGATTACATCTTTGCTTGGTTGATTGATCATTCTTAAGGATAGCATCTATTGAATTATACGAGCATCACATTGATTTTGATTGGAATAAGGCATCTGTACATCTTGACTGACATCTGTATGTTGAGTTGATAAAAGGGATCTCTTGTCCTAGAAGAAAAAGTTTTTTAAAAATGTTGAGTCATTGTAGTGATTGTTTTGAAAAGCTGAGTTATATTCTGTTTTTCTTGACGACAAGCAAAGTTCTTAGTTTGGGGTTGTGATAACGGTTGAAAATACTATTATCTATGATGCAATTTTGACACTAAATGCACCCCTTAGAAACTTTCTTGGAATCATGTTTTTGCTTTAGTTTTGTGAATAAGAGAGTTGAGGTTATACTTAATGATTTTATTACTAAATTCCCTTGATTTTGTAGGCAATTAGAATGATTTGAAAGAAGAATTAAAGTACCAAATAGTTGGAATGTAGAAAAGTCAACTAGAATGCAGAAAAGTCAACTAGAGTGTAGAAAAGTCAACCAGAGTGTAGAAAAGTCAACTAGAGTACAGAATTTTCGTCTTGCATTGCGCCCGGGCGCCCCTCAGAGGCGCTTGGGCACCAAATTTGTCCCGCACCGCGCCCGGGCGCCCTTCCAGGGGCGCCTGAGCGCCAAACGGTGCAGCACACCGGCCGGGCGCCCCATTTAGGGCGCCTGAGCGCCAGTTCGTGGGCTTGGACCTGTTTTTTATTATTTTTATGGCCTATTTAAGGACTTGCACGTCCTAGGTTTTGTATCTTTTGATGGCTTGAGCACAAAAACACACTTTTCACCCCTTGGGGTAGATTTTGGGGATGTGGTAGCTCTATTTTTCCTTGAGAGTAGATTTAGGGATGTGGCAGCTCTCCTCTTCCATTGTAAACTCTATTTGTTGTTGGGGGATGATGTAACCTTGTGAAGTCTCATGTATTTTAATTGATTCTCAATAACATATGCTTTTTCATTAATTGTTAGAGTAATTCATCTGTGCTTATTACATGCTTTATTTAACTCATTCCTAACATGATGTATGAATTGCATGAGTGTCGGCAGGATCAAAAATTTGTCAACAATTACATCATTTCCCCAACAACAATGGAGGTTTAGTTCACCATAGACATGGTTAAACTAGATGAAAATATGGAAAAGAATGAAAGATAAAACCCTAAAAGTTGAAGATTAGAGCTTCTGCATCCAAAATCCTCCTCCAAGGGGTGAAAGAAGTGTATTTTCGCCTCTTCCTGTCCAAAGATATGAACCCTAGAACGTCCAAAACCTTAAATAGTTCATTAACAATACAGAAAATAGCCCAAGCCTTCGTTGTTAGCGCTCAGCGCCGCAAAAGGGCGCTCAGTGGTAGCTGCGACACTCTTTTTACCCTCAGCGGTGGCGCCCAAGCGTGAAACAATGCTTTTTCAAAACTAAGTTGGCGCTCAGCGGTGGCGCCCAAGCGTGAAACAATGGTTGCACTTCCAGACTGGCGCTTAGCGGTGGCTCCCAGACGTGAAACAGTGGTTCTTCTATGTGCCACTTTTCCAGCCTTTCATGACTCCAGCTCCTTGCTACTTCAACTTCTTCATCCAATTCATCTTAATTTTTGTCAAAACAAGGAAAAACAAGCATAAAAACCATTCAACTCTCTTATTCTCACAACTTAATCAAAAGCATGATTTCAAACTAGTTTCTAAGTCATAAAGGGTGTTCTTAATATCAAAATTAAGTATAAAAATAACGGTTTTTCAACCATCCTTCCTTTGTCATCTTTTTCTGTTTCCCTAACCTGTGACAAGAAACAATTTTTACCTTTGATGACCGGCTTGATAGCTTTAGAGCTAATCACTAGTGCATCCTTACATGCAGCTTTATGATTAGTCTTCTTCTCTTGAATATGCTGCTCAACTTTGAAGACATTAAAGATCACCTTTTTCTCTCGGTCTTGAAGCACTATCATCCCATCATCCACATTGATAATTACCTTTGCCGTTTTCATAAACGGTCTTCCAAGAATAATTGGCATCTTCTCATCTTCCTCCATCTCCATCACCACAAAGTCCACCAGGAATTTAAGTTTCTCTATACAAACCACAACATCTTCTGCTACACCATAGGGTTTCTTGGAAGACCCATCCGCCATGAGCAAAGTCACCTTTGTTGGCTTGACTTCAAGATCACAAATCCTTTCAAGCATAGATAAGGACATTAAATTAATGCTTGGCCCTAAATCAATTAAGGCCTTCCTTATATTCACCTTCCCAATGACGCAAGGAATAGTAAAACTTCCTGGATCTTTCACTTTTGGAGGAAGTGGTTTCTCCAAAATAACACTACACTCTCCTTGTTCATCCATAGTCCCCTCATCTAAATATCTCTTTTCTGTAAGGAATTGTTTCATGTGCTTAGCATAAGCAGGAATTTACTGCAGTGCCTCGGTCAAAGGTATTTTAATCTTCAACTGCTTGAAGATCTCTTTAAAACGCTCATAATGTCTCTCTTTATCAAATTGTTTTCTCTCCTTAGGGTAAGGAAGAACTTTTTCACTTTTCTCACAATTTTTCTCTCCCCTCTTTTTTTCTTTTTCTCTCGTCTCAACCTCACATATTCTTTCTTCTCTCTTTTTTAACTCAACTCTTTCTTTGCTCTCTTCCACCCTCTCATCATCTATGCTAACAATAGCTTTACACTCTTCCTTAGGGTTAACCTCAGTGTTAGCCCCAAATTGATTTTCCGCTTTATCTTCCATCTTCTTGGCCAGCTGGCCAACCTGCATCTCCAAATTTCTTATAACAGCTTCAGTGCTTTTGTGATTGGAGATAGTCACCTGCATAAATTGTTGAAGAGTGTCTTCTACCTTTGTTGATCTCTCATTTAATGCAGAGACTTGTTGCCATAGCGATGGTTGTTGTTGTGGTCTATTAAATTGTCCTGCTTGTCCATTTTGACGTTGACCCATGCTTAGATGAGGTTTCCACCCTTGGTTGAAGTTTTCTTGGTGGTATTGGAATTGATTGCCCATAAAATTGACATCTTCTAGGGCCTCCACTGTAACACCCGAATAATTTAAAGGGTATTACTGATAGTAGAGACTAAATTAATTTGATATCTCATATAAACAATCAAACTTTATTTCAATTACTCCAAAGTACAATACCAAACTTACAAACTTTAAACAATATAGTCTTCACCATTGAAATTTCAACTTATAAATTTTACACAACATAATCTTCCCAATACAAATTTATTCTTTTTACAAAAATCCCTGAAAGTTTTTCCCCGCATCTCTCTCATCTCTAAGCTTTTTCAACCGCATCTGCAACATTATCTAATCACATATAACATGAGTTATATGATCATAGTACAAACAAATAAGGGTAAGCCAACCATATCATAAAATCATTAAACTTGTAACAAAAATATTAAAATCATGTATTTCTGCAATTGATAAAATATCATTATTCCGATGTCATTAATTCATCATTATCAAAATCATCTTTCTCATTTCCATAAATCTTACAAGTGTACCATGCTTACTCATGAAGCCTTATGGTCAGACCGCTCTCTGCCTGCTTCCTTAAGCCTCACTTACATACTATGTCTTACTTTCTGAAGCCTTATGGTCAGACCCCTCTCTGCCTGCTTCCATAAACCTCAGGTGTTACTTTGCTCATACCAAACTCTCATGGTATAACTCGAACATACTACTCCCGGTAGTAAACATCATTTCATAAGTAATGATTTCTCATATCCACTCCAACATTTCATAAAAACCAACAATTCATACCCTCTTATCCACCTAACTCAATCATGTTCATTCTTTAATCATGAATTCATAATAACCCGTTTTGGTATCGATAAATTAAACATATTGCCAGATATCATACTTCATATTATAAACTCATTTTGCCCATAACGAGTATAACTCAACATATTTTCACCAAACAAAGATCATGGATCAACCAAAATACATCAACATATCTTAGGAACTACATATTAAAGTCTGGGCTCAATGTAATGACAAATAAAATATATATGAAATTTTTACCATGATAATATTATGCATCTACAATCAACTTGTTTTATTTTATTTTCATCCTAGTAGAGATTTTTCTTTACCCCAATTGGTCACCGGAGAGGACCCAGATGTCTGAACGCATCAAACTCACCTTCGACGCCAGCACATATGACTAGTCACAACTGACTGGACCAGGCCAGGGCTGCTCTATGATCAGGGATGTGCCAACTCAGGTTTTTAAGGTTCCTCTATCCTACCAACAAAGGGAGGCCTTCAATAATTAACAATTTATTTATTTAATTTATCTACCTTGTTTTCTTATGCTCTAAATCTTAAAATGCCTAATTTTACTTCCTCTCACAACAACCTCAAACACTGTATATATATATTTAATACCCATATACAAGCTATTACAGAACCCTTATTCCAAACCTTCCAACAAGATTAATTTCAGTCAACAAACTCATTCAATAAAATCATCACAATAAACATCCATAATAGAATTCATACAAGACAATTATAAACAATTAACAATAATAAAACATTACTATAAATGGTCATAGAAGAATACAATATTTTACAATCATAAAAATAATCTTAATATAAAAATTCATGGGGAAACAAGAAGTTGAATCTGGCAGAGCCGGTTAGACAACTTCTAATCCATCCATCAATACAATATAATTAAATAACAAGAACAATACATGTCTGGGGAAATAAGAAGTTGAATCTGGCAGAGCCGGTTAGACAACTTCTAATCCTTCCAAAAATGCAATAAAATAAATAAGTAAAGAAATAAATAGTTTGGGGAAACAAGAAGTTGAATCTGGCAGAGCCGGTTAGACAACTTCTAATCCTTCCAAAAATGTAATAAAATAAATACGGAAGGAAATAAAAGTTTGGGGAATCAAGAAATTGAATCTGGCAGAGCCGGTTAGACAATTTCTAATCCTTC
>JAHCHA010012490.1:50493-64672 GCA_027742795.1 Vigna hirtella | reverse complement strand
CGAGAGAAATCACTGTTTTGTACAGAAAGTTGAACTGAAGTAGTCAGCTGTGGTGTCATGGGTGATCATTGGCAAAAATTGTTACTTTCAGGCACAAGTCCACTTGTATTTACTTGGTGTTGGTGTTTCAGTGGTGGTAGAGAGTGGTAAGTGATGGGAGGTGACCCTAAGAAGTGGAGAAGAAGCCATTCTTACTGAGGGGACCAAGTTGAACAAGTGCAAAGCTAATCTGTAGAAAAAACACTATGGTAATCGTTTACAGGGTGCTTGTAATCGATTACAATGGCAAAAAAGGCCTAAACTTGATTACCATGACATAATTTGAAAGGTCTTTGAGTATAGATTCCAACAAAACAAGAATCAACTCATTTGGAGTTCGGTGGAGAAAGTTATGAGCAAAACAATCAAAAAAAGGTCAGAGTTGGTAGGAATATATAAAACGCTAACTTTAAGCAATAAACTGTACGAACTCAGATGTCCAAAAATTACAAATTAGTAGTCATTGGAAAGCTTTTTGAGTCTAATTTCTAATAAAAAAAGAATCACATCATTTGGAGGTCGGTGGGAAAAGTTGTCATTAAAATAGCCAGCAAAGGTCAAAGTTGACAGCATGTTATCTCACTCAAATTGCCTTTGGCTACTTATGTGCGCACAGGTGGCTCCTGCAGCACAAGTTTTTGTACAAAACTAGACTTTTGTTCGTGTAATCGTTTACAAGGCTCTTGTAATCGATTACAAGGCACAAAATGGCCTGCACTTGTTTCAGCACTTGAACCAACTTGGTCTTGACACCAACATTGGGTCTTTCCTTCATCATGGACTTCCCAAACCCTAGTTTCCTCCCTCTACTCACACTTAAACACTAAAAACAACTCTTATCAACTGAAGAAATATGGAAAAATAACGTAAAATGTCTTTGGCTACCTGTGTGCCCACAACTAGCTCCTACAGCACAAGCTTTTGTACAAAACCAGATTTTTTTGTGTGTAATCGTTTACAGTGTCCTTGTAATCGATTACAGTGTCAAAAAAGGTGTAAACTTGATTTCCAAGGCATAATTTGAAAGGTCTTTGAGTCTAGATTCCAACAAAACAAGAATTAACTCATTTGGAGTTCGATGAAGAAAGTTATGAGCAAAAGAACAAGCAAAGGTCAGAGTTGGCAAGAATATATGAAACGCTAACTTGAAAGAATAAACTGTACCAACTCAGATGTCCAAAAATTACAAATTAGTAGTCATTGGAAAGATTTTTGAGTCTAGTTTCTCATAAAAAAAGAATCACATCATTTGGAGGTCGGTGGGAAAAGTTATCAGTAAAATAGCTAGCAAAGGTCAAAGTTGACAGCATGTTATCTCACCCAAGTTGCTCATCTCATAAACATTGTTTCTTTCCTCCATCATGGGGTGCCAAAACATCACTTCTCACCCTATACTCACACTTAAACAACAAAATCAAGTGAAAACCATGGGATTTATGCCAAAATATGAAAAAGTTTGACTATGGTCACCTAGGTTACCACAGCTGGTTCCTATAGTTCAAGTTTCTGTACAAAATCCAGATTTTGTCGTGTAATCATTTACCAGGAACCTGTAAACGATTACAAGTCAATTTTTTGGTTCAAAAGTTTGTGGACTTCACCCGAGTTGCTCATCTCATAAACATTGTTTCTTTCCTCCATCATGGGTTGCCAAAACATGACTTCTCACCCTGTACTCACAAGTATTGTTTCATTCATCCATCACATACATGAATACTCAATCAAAATGGACACTTTATTCATTCACATTCCAAATAAATGCTCATTTCACAGTGACAATAAAAAAGGAATTCAATTAAAATTAATAATAAGTAACACAAGCAAAGATGCATATCTTATATCATTGAACAAAATAGGTTACATTACACAATTTGTTCATCTATTTACAATGTTGTATTACATTCTTTTAACCAATCAATATATCACTCATTTTTTATTCTAAACAATCCATCTCCAGGAGTCCTAAGCGCTCTACTCTTGTAACGCCTTCGTGATCCGACCCTACATACGTCTTCATAGGAGGTGGATTGGTGGACATGCCTCCTGGGGAAACAAATCCATTGTTCATGAAGGGTTCTACACGAGGCACACTCTGTCCACCATCATCTTTATTTGTTCTTCTAGCTTTCTCTTCAGCCAACTCTGCCTCTAGGACAACAACCCTCCGTTTAAGTTTTGCAATTAGATTGTCTTGCTCGTCTAAAGCACGCATAAAACTTTCTTTGCATCAACGACAAACAAAATAAGCAAAAGGGCAAATCCCTAAAACGAAAACAACAAAAATTTTAGCACAAAAGGGAAAACCCAAAAGCCAAACCAAAAACGCAATGACGAAAAAGGAGGAATAACGCATTTACCTTGTTTGAAGGACCATGGTTACCGGAACTTGCCATTGCGCACTATAACATCTACGAAAAACACCACCTTTACGAAAATGGAGGGAGACAACACGACGCACAGAGAACCATCACAGAGAAAGCAAAATGAAGAGACAGGAAAATGAGACCTTCATTTCCAACGAAATAGACAGGGGTATTTTGGGATTCTCACTTAAAACAAAACTTACGTATTTCCATTAAGACGGTTTTTAAAAAAAAAAATTAAAATTAAACCTATAAACATTCGACACGTGTCGTTGTCAAAAAAGTGTGCAAATTTCATTGTTAGAATAACGCGGTCCTTTCTAATACTATCACAGACTCACGCCCATACCTCTTGGTTTCCTAAAAACCACATCTCTAACTTCCTTTTCTTTTTCTTTCTTGTATCTTGATATAACCCTTAACTACCCAAAAATTCCTATGAACCTAAAACTGTATGTAAATCCATACACAACCAAACCCTACCCCTGTCACTCATAAAACTGTAGGGAGGTTCAACACACACACATAGATATCTCCACAGTGATAAAATATTGTCCGCTTTGGACCAAGCCCTCACGGATTTGCTTTTGATACCACTTCAAAAGGCCTCTTATCAATGGAGATATGTTATGTGTATATAAACCCATGTTCATCTCTTATTTTATCCGATGTGGGACTTTGTTTGTACCCAACAAAAACTACTACACCGAACCTGTTACCATTATGCTTCCCTCAATCCTACTATTCTCTACCTCATTCCCTCTAGTCACCATAGACTAGTTACACACATCCACCCACGGTCAAGGAGAAATAAGTATGGATCGAAAAGAAGACAATCAACACATTAGTTTTACGCATCAACCACACGTTCAGAAAATTTTTATTCATTCATACGCATTTATCAAGCAACGAGAAATCACCAACGACCACATCGAATGCAACATTCAGCAAGAAAACATAACATCTAGAGAAGCTTTAGATTTCCTTGGGTTTAAACAATGCTGGTTGGTCCCTCCTTGCTCACGGCAGCAACTAGCCTTCCACACGGCTTCACAGTTTTCCTCTTCGCTCAACTAGATTTCGGAGTAAAAACGCCTTCTCCCGTCGCCTCTCTTGCACTCTTCTCACAACTTTTCTGCTAATATATCCTAACGTTCAGAATTGCGAGTTTACGTTTTTTAATTGCATTTACAATCATCAAATGTTTCCTAACTTGGACCAAACGGAAGACAAGGCCCTCCGCTGGCACGCCCCAAAAAAAAGACACCCACTCCTCCTCTTGAACCATGCAGGCACGTAGAAAAGAAGAGAAAGAAAAAAAAATTAAAATAAAGTCCCCACGAACGCAAAACAGTGCATCAATAGCAACCCATGGCCCACGCGGGTCCCGCCCTTTTCCATTTAAGGGAAAGGAAAACCAACCCAAGGATGGAAAACAACAATATCATCCCCCAAGGAGAGTTGAGCACGGTCCAAGGGTTTCCTACTCTTTCAAGCAACCACCAATACCACTAGACTAAGGCATTTAATTGATAACATACTACAAACCTCAACATATAAACCCAACATTAAGCAAATTTCGGGAATTTAAATAAAACTAAATAAATTGATTTCTTAATTACTTCAAACACACTTTTCTCATTCAACAACACACCAAAATCAACCATGTAATACTATAAAATATAATAATAACTTAAAAAGGTATTTACATTTCACACAGGTCTTACAACAATCAACAGAACAATGCAATAAAACCGGACTATATAAAAGATCGAATGGTGTTGAGCAAAGACCGAACGGTTATGGTGACGGGTGGAGTTCAATATATGAAAGACCGAATGGTGTTGAGCAAAGACCGAACGATTATGGTGACGGATGGAGTGCAATATATGAAAGACCGAACAGTGTTGGGAAAAGACCGAACGGTTATGGGCAAAGACCACCATGCCGACCACCAGACCGAGTGGCCGACCGACCACCACACCTTTACTATCACGTCAATTAAAAGTAGTCAGGTGGCATGACACGTGGGCTGGCTGTTAGCCACGTCAAACAAAAGTTAACGTCATCCAATTTTAAGGACTAATAGTAAGAGTTTCAAAACTATGAGACTAAAAACCATCAAAATTTCGAGTAGAGACTAAAACCAAAATCGTGTGATACTTAAGGGACGAAAAACATATTTAACCCTATAATTATTTTAGATCTTAAAATTGTATCAACATTAAACATATTGTGAACCATATTTCTTTTTCTTAAGCACTTCCCTTTCAGTAAGATGACTTAATCATTTCTGTCGTCAAATGTATAAATTTAATTTGTATTGCAGTTGTTTCCACCATAAGAAATGAAATAGCTTTGCAATCTAGTGGTAGAAGACAACTCCAAGACAATTTAAAAAACGATTCATAAATAGTTAAATGATGGAAGTTGAACAACATTTTTATATAATTATTTTAGATCTTAAAATTGTATCAGCATTAAACATATTGTGAACCATATTTCTTTTTCCTAAGCACTTCCCTTTCAATAATATAAATTAACATTTCTGTACTATAAAACGCATTTTGTTGACTTGAATTTCAAAGGCCACCTTCATATGAACTGAGACCTGAATGCGGCACTTTGAAATTCAAGTGAGCAAATTGCAATTTAAAGAACAAACATTTTTCGAAATCAAAGAAAAGGAAAATGCCAAGGAAATAAAAAACATGAATCCTAATATGTTCAATACGGAAACAGGAAGCAAGGGATTCCGTGATGCAAGCAATATTTATAGATGAACCGATGACGTACGTCGTGTAATTATGCTTACTTACTACCACACTGCACCATCTTGTATGAACGTAAAAGCCCCGCCAAATTCGACGTTCAAACATCATTCAGAGAAAAAGTAATAAATTTCGTTTGATTCATATAAGAACAAATTGACGTCCCGCCCCCAGAAATTGTCTACTTATCAACCACCCGCGAAGAAAGTGAGATTTGGAGAGATCGAAGTTAAAAAGTTTGATGTGCCCCTCTATATTCATATAATTCCACTCTCAATTTTGCTAAGTTAATATAATCGATTCTAAGTAATTAAGAATCGATTCAAAGCGTTATAAATTAAGAAATGCAAATGAGCTTTTAATGATTATTATGGTGACATTAATGACAACGTGGCTGGATATTGATCACACGTTTGTTAAAATACTCAAAAGCAAATAAATAATGCATGAGAGGGGTCAAATTTGTTTTTTTAATAATGTTAATCATAGTATTTTTTGATATCATAATAATTTATACTAATAACTAATTATAATTATTAAATTATTCAAAATAATGTATTTGAATGTGGCCAAATTTTTGGTCTAAGAGTTCGTTTGATCTTTTATCATTTTAATTATTGTGATCTAGAACTAAAACTCAATTCTCATAAAATATTATTATTATTATTTTTCATATGAAATTAAAATAATATTTTAAAGAAATAAAATTTTATTCTCTTTAAATTTCACCCACAAATCTTTCTTATATTTTATAATATGTAAATATTACAAGATAAATTTACATAAATTTATAATATAAAAATACCAAAAAAATTGTAAATCTTATCTTAATATATAAAGGTAATGGTAGGTTATGGGAGGTTTATAAAGGAAAAAACCACACAAAAGGGCGGGAGGCTGAAGAAGAAAACCTCGCTGTAGAATTGACGTTGCATTTGTAATGGGAGGTTATCTTAAAATGTAAATCTTATCTTAAAATATAATGGTAATTGGAGGTTTTATAAAGGAAAAAGGAAAAACAGGAGGACGCGGGGTTGAAGAAGAAAACGTCGAATATCCGTAGAATAGTACGTCGATGCCCACTATAATTCGACGTCTCCTTTGTATTTTTAAAGCAGAGAAATTGAGAAGTTAAGAACTCTAGATTGTGAAAGACGTTCCTAGAATTCTATTCAAACATGGCTTCTCCATCGTCATCATCAAGAAGAAAAGAGAAGGTTGCCCGGGTTACAAGAAAGGCAAACCCATCTGGATGGATAAGTGATCGAGAGATCCGAGGAAAGTTTTTATACTGGAGACATTTAAAAATTGTAGTTCCTCACAAGTATTTAGACCTGCAATTATTCAAGAAAGAAGGGTTCCTTTTTCAAGAATGGATTGCATATCAAGGGCTTACTGATTTAGTCCAGATGAAAGGAGATTGTTATCCAAATTTGGTTGAGGTTTTCTACACAAACCTGAGGGTTCTAAATGAGGTCATTCACACAAGGGTAAAGGGTGTTAACATATTGACGATAATGTTTGGTCAGATATTGCTAGACTAAAAGCTAAAGGTTTGGATTCTCATATCCGTGATTCTGACTCAAACAAATGGCTAACAAAGACAACTATATATATAAATTGCTTAAGATATCCAGGAAGGTACAAGGTCGATAAGTAGTACCTACATGATGGCTTAAACAAGGAGGAGAAAGTTACTGCTTATGTTCTGAATTGGCTACTACTGCCTGGAACATTTGTCGAGGACAAAATGGCAACAAAAGATGTATTTCTGTTGAATGCTATCAAGACTAGAATCCCAACCAACTGGGCTGTGGTACTAAAAGACCACATGATCGGTGCAGGAGATAATTATGCACACAAATTTCCATATGGAGTATTTATCAACAAGGTTCTGGTACTCCATGGAGTAGATGTATCTGAAGTAGACAGACTTCTGTTCAACAAGTCACAAGAAATTGGTATACCAAGTCTGTTTTCTATTGGGTTAGAAAGGACTGTGAATGGATGGTTCTTCACTGATGAGCAAACTGTTGGAAGTTGAGATAGAGGAGATGAAGATCATACTGCCTTCGTTCCACAAACTGATTTTGAAAAATATGTTGTTGATCAATTTAGGAAGACGTCTAAAAGGGATGAGTTAGTTGAAAAGACTCTTTTCAGACTGGAGATGAAGGGAGATGTGCTAAACAAGAATGGCATTGGCTCTGAAACTAAAGATTCTAATGATGAAGATTCAATGGAATCTTCTTGATAATAATAGGGACTATTTTCTAAGTGTTTTTTTTTTGTAATCATGGCTATTAAGCCCACCTGAAATTTTATGTACTGCTTTCGCTTTTATTTTGAAATGAAATGAAGATTTATTTTAGTAAACGATCTGTGAATTGTGAATGTTGATTGCATTGCTGAATAAATTAAGGAAGAAGTAAAAAAGAAAATTTTCATGTCTGATTTTAAAGAATAAAGAATCATAAGAGCACCATCTTTTTGTATTGGCGGAAGAAAAAAACGTCCAAGCCCTATCGAATTCGACGTTCTAATAATGCTCTGGTATGAGCACACCATTAATGCTTCCAACTACTTCATTTCCTTTCACGTCCCAGCCCTGCAGCCTTCGACGTTCTATGGGAGGGGAAAAGGGAAAAAGATCCAAAAGTACGGTACTTTTTGATACTGTCGGAAGAAGAAACTTTTGGCTTCCAATAGTATGAGATGAGTATGTTGTTGGGGTTAGATTTCACCAAGTTCCCTCTCATGTATGTAAGAATTCTTCTTTATGCATTAATGTCAACATCACTCACTAAATTACTTAAACCCGATCCCTCGGCAAAATAAGCCTGTCCTCAATCACCAGTTCAAGCAATTCCTAGCATTCCTAGCAATTAAATGTGAAGATCAAGAGCTTTAAGACGACCAAGACTCATACCCTCATCCCTAAGAAATACTACTATTGGAGAATTCAACAAGAACCTGAATTGTAAGGAACCTCCCGACACTCATGCAATTCATACATCATGTTATGAATGAGTTAAACAGAGCATGTAATAAGCACAAATGAATTACTCTAACAATTAAAGAAAAAACATATGTTATTAAGAATCAATTCAAATACATGAGAGTTCACAAGGTTACATCATTCCTCAACAACAAATAGAGTTTAGTTCACCATAGACATGATCAAACTAGATGAATAATGGAAAAGCATGAGATAACAAAACCCTAAAAGTAGGGGATGGAAGCTTTTGCATCCAAATCCGCCTTTAGAGAGCGGAAGAGTGTGCTATTATGCTGCTCCAGCCAGACATACAGAACATAGAATGCCTGGGTCCTTTAAATAGAGTGAAGACAGAAAAGAAACAAAGCCCAAGCCCGTGTCGGTGGCGCTCAAGTGCCCCACTTAGGGCGCTCGGGGGGTGAGCGACGGTCTTCCACGCTCAAGCCTAAGAGAGGACTCCTAAGCTTCGTGCTTCTAGCACTCAAGCGCCCCGAAAGGGGCACCTGAGCGGTGAACGGTGGTTCCCTACGCTCAAGCCTTAGAGAGGACGCCCAAGCTTCGTGCTTTTGACGCTCAAGCGCCCCAAAAGGGGCGCTCGGGCGGTTGGCGATGGTTTCCTGCGCTCAAGCCTTCAAAAAGGGCACCCAAGCTTCGAGCATTCCTCCCTTCTAGTTCTTTTCCAAGCCTTTCTGAGATCCATCTCCATGGCACTCCATCCCTACTTTCCATATTATCTCATTTTCTACCAAAACAAGGAAAATTAGTCATAAAATCATCAAATTCAACCTCAACTCTCTTATTTACACAACTTAACAGAAAAATATGATTCCAAGCCAGTTTCTAAGCAGAAAAGGGTGCATTTAGTATCAAAATTACATCACAAATAACGGTATTTTCAACCATTATCAACGTCTATTTCCCTTCAAATTCGACGTAAACATTGCAATTTAAAAGAATAAGAATAAAAGAAAGGCGCGCCATAAAATGTCGAATGGTTTGTGGCTCGACATTTTATTTAAATATAATGTCCAATTTAAAATTTATTCGACGTGGAATCTTTTTTGTTGAGATTGTTGATAGGGAGAGCACTGATTTAGCTAAACCTACAATCTCAGAGCTTCTAGTTTTTGATGATGACAACATTATTACTAACATGTGTTGTTTATATGTTACATGTTCATAACTTTCATGTTTATGATTATTTGAGAACATGTTTATATTGATTCTGTCATTGCTGCAATTCACTGTGATTTACATGAGATCTTATCTATGAATGCATGACATATATTTGAGAAAAGGAAAACCACATGCACTTTTGTTGAACTTATAATATGTGGCAAAACAGAAGTTTTAAGTCGACTTCATTATGAAGTAAGTCGATTAAAACTCGTGGCTTTTGATAACAGTTGAAAAACTGTTATTTTTATACTTAAATTTGACATCAAAAACAACCTTTATGACTTAGAAACTAGCTAGGAATCATGCTTTTGCTTATATTTTTGAAATAAGAGAGTTGGATGGGTTTTATGCTTAGTTTACCTTGTTTTTGCATGTTTTAAGATGAATTCAATGGAAGAAGTGAAGTAGCCATAAGTTGGAATCAGAAAAGGCAGAAAAAGTGCATAAAAAAAGAGCCGCAAGTACCGTTGAGCGGAAATTACCGCTGAGCGGCACTCTAAAGACCCGCAGTCACCCCTGAGGGGCAAAACTGCAGCTGAGCCTCAAATAGAAGAATCGCACTTACCACTGAGCAGAAATTACCGCTGAGCAGCATTTTAATGGGCCTTGGGCCACTTTTCTGTAATCTTTAAGAGTCTATATAAGGTTTTAGTCGACCTAGGGTTAATATCTTTTGGCAGAACGAAGCAAAATCACACTTTCTTCACCCCTTGGAGGAGGATTTTGGATGCTCAAGCTCCACTCTTCAAATTCTAGGGTTCTATCTTTCATTCTTTCATTATTTTTCATCTAGTTTCACCATGATTATGATGAACTAAACCTTCATTGTTGTTGGGGAATCAATGTAATCCTTTGAAACTCTCATGTATTGAATTTGTTCTTTAATTCATATGCTTTCTTTCATTAATTGTTAGGGTTTTTCTTCTATACTCGATGCATGCTTTGTTTAACTCATTCAATTGCATGATCATTGATTTTATTTGTATGGACACATATGGATAAATCTAGACATGAAGAAATTCTCCCAATAGTAATATTGCCTAGAGATAGGGATAGGAGGATTGGTTGCCTTTAAGCTTCTGTGCGAATGTAATGCATGAATAATTGGTAGCGAGACAAGACATTGTAAACTAGTGATTAGGAGTAGGCTTTCTTCACCAAGACATTGGGTTTAAGGTAAATTAGAAAGTGACATTAACATTAATGAAGAAGATGAATTCTTGAATACATGAGAGTGGATAGGATGAATTGAAAACCCCCAACAACATCATCATTCCATATATTTTAATCACATTTTGCTTCTTTTGTTCAATTGATCAATACATGCATTCATATTTACTTTTTAGTATTTTCATTTAAATCTACGAGAATTCGTTCACAAGTCTAATTTAATCAACAAATCACATAATTGTTTAGGCCATGAGTCCTTTGGGAAACGATACTTGGTCTTACCATTTATTATTACTTGATACGATTCAGTTACACTTGCCATGGGTTAACAAGTTTTTGGTGCCGTTGTCGGGGACTCGTGGTTTAACTATTCTATTTGTGTGATTATTGATTAACTTTGACTTTTTATCTTTTTATCTTTTGGTTTATCTTTTTATCTTTTTGTTTATTTTTATTTTTTTTATCTTTTATTTTGATATATCTTTTGATCTTTTTAATTTTTATTTTTTTGTCTCGTTATCTTTTGTTCTTAATCTTTATCTTTCTATCTTTTTAGTTTATCTTTTCTATCTTTTTGTGCTAATAATTTTTCTAGGGACTTGTTCCCTCGTGTATGTAGGGTACAATTCGGACTAGAAGCAAGAAAACTTCGGAACCTCTTCTTGAAGGATTGGACGAAAGTAGAAGGAGGAGGAGAATTCGAACTTCTACAACCCTCACCACAAAGGTCCAACCAAAGCAATGAGGATATGGCCGGAGAGAACAATGGTAGACATACTCTGGCGGATTACACTAATGTTGTTGGACCACATCACTTTAATAGCATTGCTAGGTCGAGGGTCAATGTTGCAAACATGGAGGTGAAACCGGTGTTGATACAATTGGTCAAGAGCATCTCACCACATTCAATGAGATTTGCAACACTGTAAAGATCAATGGTGTGCCGGATGAAGCAATAAAGCTTAGTTTGTTTCCTTTCTCATTGGGAGGCAATGCTAAGTTATGGTTGAATTCTTTTTCTGAGGAAAGCTTTACTGAATGGGAAGCCGTGGTTTCAAAGTTCTTAAACAAGTACTTCCCACAATCTAAAATCAACAAAGGGAAGCAAGAGATCTCTTCTTTTAGACAAGGCATAGAGGAGAGGCTAGGTCAAGCTTGGGATAGATACAAGAGCTTGTTGAGAAAGATGCCCACTCATGGCTTTGACAAGGCAACAATAGTCATTCTTTTCCTTGGAGGTCTTGGTTCACAAACCAAGTTGATGCTAGATGCCTCAGTTGGAGGTAATATCAAATGCAAAACTTCAGAGGAAGCCACTGAATTGATTGATAACATGGCTGCTAATGACAACGAGATGCATAATGAGAGAGGAGATCCAATTCAACAGAAGGGAGTTCTACAATTGCAATCAAATGATGCCTTGCTTGCACAGAATAAGATCATCACTCAGCAGTTGGAAGAAGTGACAAAGAACTTATCTTTATTACCTCAAGAGATATGTAGTATTTCTATGGTTCAAAGGCAGCAGAAATAGTGGCAGCCACAACCTACTCCATATGAGAAAACCACAAAATTGGAGGATACTTTCCAGCAATTCATGAAAATGAGTGTCTCTTACTGTAAGAATGTAGACACTGCATTTAACAGTATGAAGATGCACATTGGGCAAATGGTCAACAAGATGGAAGGGTGTGAAAAGGATGTAAAGAGTAATTTGAGGGAAAAGTGCAAAACCATTGTTACAAGAAGTGGTAAAGTGTTAGAGGAAAGAAAAATAGAGAGAAAAGAGAGAGAAAATGAGAGTAGGAAAGAAACACTTGAGTGGAAAGATAGGGTTGAGAAAGAAGAAAAAAAGAGAGAAGAGGAAGATGAAAAAAAAAAGAAAAAGAAAAAGCAGAGGTAGAAGAGAGAAAAAAAGAAAGAGAGTTAGAAAAGGCACTTCCTTATCCAAAGACTTATTCAAGGAAGGAGAAAGAAAAACAGCTGGAGCGGTTCATGGAAATGTTTAAAAAACTGAAGATTACCATTCCTTTCTCAGAAGCATTGCAACAGATGCCATCCTATGCAAAATTTTTGAAGGAACTACTTACAAAGAAAAGAAAATACATTGAGAAGGAGACCATTGAAGTGCAAGGTAACTATAGTGCAATCATACAAAAATTACCTCCTAAGTTTAAAGATCCAGGGAGCTTCACTATTCCATGCACCATAGGAGAGTTGGAAGTTGGAAGGGCGTTGATTGATTTGGGAGCTAGCATTAATTTGATGTCGCTTTCTATGTTCAAAAGAGTTGAGGGTTTGGAACTCAAACCCACTAGAATGACACTTCAATTGGCGGAAAGGTCTCTTAAATATCCGTATGGGGTAGTTGAAGATGTGCTGGTAAAGGGTATTTCTAGTGGATTTTGTTATAATGGAGATGTGCCTCTCATTCTTGGGAGACAATTTATGAAGACTACTAGAGTTCTAATTGATGTGGAGAATGGTAAGCTTAAAGTGTTCAAGATGAGAAGTGAATTTTGATGTATTCAAAGCCATGACACATCCTAAAGATGATAAAGCATGTTTTCAACTTGATATACTTGATGAAGTTTGTATGATGCAAGAAAGGATGGTACGTCATTCTTCTCCACTAGAGAAAATTCTTATTGATGCTTGTGAAGACTTAAATGAAGAAGAAGAGAAATTGATTGATGAATGTATGACGGATTTGGAGACATTGAAGGACATTCCAATGGAGGATGCTAAGTTTGAAACAATTGATACCAAAGAAGAAGTCAAAGCAAAGAAGTTAGAAATAAAGATGTTACCATCACATTTGAAGTATGTTTTTCTAGAAGAAGAAGGAACAAAGCCAGTCATCATCAGTAATTCTTTGTTTCCTGAAGAAGAAGAAAAGTTGGTTGAAATATTGAAAGCCAACAAAGAAGTTATTGGGTGGTCAATCTCAGATTTGAAAGGTATAAGTCAAACTTATTGCATGCACAGGTGATGACAAATTTATGAACACCGAAAAACAGCGCCAAAAACTTTTTTAACCCTCGGCAAGTGTGACTGAATCGTATCAAGTAATAAACTCGGTAAGACCAAGTATCGTTCTCCCAAAGGACTCACGGCCTAGTTAGTTATATGATTTCTTGATTATTTAAGACTTGTGAACAAATGGTTATAGGTTTCAAATGCAAAAGACAAAAAGTAAACATGTATGCATGTGATGATCAATGGGAAAGAAGAACTCAAACACTGAACGAATTATATGGATGAGTATGTTGTTGGGGTAATCAATTTCATCTTATCCACTCTCATATATTTTAGATATTCATCATTCTTTTCATCAATGTTAATGCCACTCTCTAAATTACCTTAAACCCGATGTCTCGGCGAAGAAAGCCTATCCTTAATTATGAGTTCATACAATTCCTAGCATCGCTAATAATTAATTCTGAAGCACAGAAGCTTAAAGGCAACCAACCCTCATATCCCTATGTCTAGGCGATATTTCTTTTGGGAGAATTTCCCCGGATCTAGATTTTACCGTATGTGTTTGATGACAAATTTATGAACACCGAAAAGCAACGCCAAAAACTTGTTCAACCCTCGGCAAGTGTGACCGAATCGTATCAAGTAATAAACTCGGTAAGACCAAGTATCGTTCTCCC
>JAHCHA010012490.1:15924-50483 GCA_027742795.1 Vigna hirtella | reverse complement strand
TTCTTGATTATTTAAGACTTGTGAACAAATGGTTATAGGTTTCAAATCTAAAAGACAAAAAAATAAACATGTATGCATGTGATGATCAATGGTAAAGAAGAACACAAACACTAAACGAATTATATGGATGAGTATGTTGTTGGGAAAATTAATTTCATCTTATCCACTCTCATATATTTTAGGAATTCATCATTCTTTTCATCAACGTTAATGCCGCTCTCTAAATTACCTTAAACCCGATGTCTCGGCGAAGAAAGCCTATCCTTAATTTCGAGTTCATACAATTCCTAGCATCCCTAATAATTAATTCTGAAGCACATAAGCTTAAAGGCAACCAACCTCATATCCCTATGTCTAGGCGATATTACTTTCGGGAGAATTTCCCCGGATCTAGATTTTACCGTATGTGTCCATATCACTAAAATCAATAATCATGAAATCGAATGAGTTAAACCATGCATGCTTTGAGCAAAGAGGAAATACCCTAACTAACAATGAAAGAAAGCATGTATCAAAGATATGATGTTTAAACACAAAATTCCATATATGAGAGTTTCACAAGATTACATTGATTCCCCAACAACAAGAAGAGTTTAGTTCACCGTATTCATGGTGAAACTAGATGAGCAATAATGAAATAGTGAAAGATAGAACCCTAGAAAGATGAGTAGGTAGCCTTAGCATCCAAGATCTTCCTCCAAGGGGTGGAAAGGTGTGTGTTTGCTTCGTCTCGAGCATAAGATACCAACCCTAGAAAGTCCTAAAGCTTATATATTATTCGCAATATTACAGAAAAGTGGGCCTAAGCCCAAAATACCACCGCTCAGCGGTACCAGCACGTAGTCAATTCTCCCCTCAGCTGCACTTTCACTCCTCAGCGGAGCCAACGGGTGTTCTTGAGTGACGCTCAGCGGTAAAATGGCGCTGAGTGGTACTTGCGGCTTCTCTTCTTTTGCACTTTTTGAGTTCTTTTCTGATTCCATCAAATGATTGCAAACAAGCAATTGATTCAATCATAGAAAACCTGGGCAAAATCATTCATGCTTTCAAAGTAATAGCATTCAATCACAAAAACTCTGGAGCTCAAAACCTTACATATAAGCTCATTCACATTCCACATGTACACATCCTGCTAAGTATCATAATCACAATCACAACATCTTGCATTTGTTCACAACTTGTGAACCACCCTGTATAAGCATATAATGTGCACATCTTAACATCCATCATCATTAAGCATCATTAAGCATTTCTTATCAAACAACAATCATATGCAAACCATCATAGCAGACAAAGTTCAGATTGAGTACATCAAACCCTATTCTAAAAACAAAAGCAAATAGGTTCAGAAATATAAAACCAAACAAAAGCATAAATCCTGCTCTAGTGCTAATAGCATTCATCAGTAATGTTATCTCAGCTCCTCATCAGTCTGAGCTGTCATTTGTATCCTCCTCTTCTTCCTCATCTTCAACATCCTCAAATACGTCATCCTCATCATCATCAGCATCATCTTCATCCATCTCCATAGTTGAAGCTTCAGCTGCTCCAGCTCTGCCGCCTTGGGCCTGCTCCTCTGGCCAAGCTACTACATTATGGAACTCCTCCATAGTCCACCTGTGTGCTGGAGGTGTATCATACATTCCAACAATCATCTCAGTAGTGGCCACCTGCCCTCTGTGGATAGACTGCAACTGTGCACCTATAAGAGACATATACATGTCCCTCATTTGGAAAGGCTCTGCTTCATGTGTCTCTGCAGATGCCTGACTCTGTGCTTGTCCTCTTTCTTTGTGAGTAGGGCGTGGTGGAACTGGCTAAGCTGCCTCCTCACCTCCACAGTATTGTCTGTAATAGGCCTCATCAATTGCTTTCCTTGGCCTCTCAAATGGTGGAGCAGAAGTATCCACCCTATCTATTTTGCATAAGTGTGTGATCAAAGAAGGATGTCCTAATGGTGCTTTGTTGTTTGTTGTGTTAGCACACATACTTATCTCATTAGCTATTACCTGTCCAATATTGACATTCAAATTCCTGATCGCACAGTAAAGGAGGAGTGCCCTGCTAAGAGTGATGTCTGAAACATGAGAACATGGCTGAATGTTGGCATGAGAAAATGCCATCAAATACTTTGCAAGAGGATTCAAGTCAGTCCTCCTAATGTTTATCACAGAACCAGTTATGTTTCTCTGAAAATGTCTTCTAGGTACACATAGAACACTCTCCACATCATCAAAATCATTGCCCTCTTCCATACATAGAGCAAACTGGCACTGCTCACCAGCCCATACAATACCCAAGAAGTTGTTGATAAAGTCAGGATCATACCTAATAGCGTGGCCTATGACATAGCCTAGGTAATCCTCAGCCGGATAATAACCAATCTTCCTTGCATTGGTGTAAAATTCTTTCACCACAGCTATATTGGCTGGTGCTGGGTATGTGGCTAGCTTCCCCCAATTCCTTCCCAACAGTTGCTCTCCAAACTAAGGAGCAAAGTTAGGTATCATTCCAACTTTCCTCTCCATAAGGAGCCTCCTATCTTGGACCACCTTGAAATGCTTCTCATGTTTGCGAGATAGGAACCTACTAGAGTGGGGTTGTTCTGGTTCCTTTTCTTTCCTTTTGGATTCCATGGTCTTCACTCTTTTGCCTGAAGAGGATGCCATTCCTACATCAAACACAGATTACAAAACCACAAGACATGTGGTTAATCATTAGTAAACCACAAACAACACCCTATTTCCAAGCTAAACCACCGCTGAGGGTCAAAATTACCCCTCAACGCCACCAGTGCATCAATCCAGTACACAATTCAGCAAAAATTCCAAGTCTATCAGAGTGCCGCTCAACGACAATTTACCCCTGAGCGGTGATTCTGCAGATTTTTGAAAAACATCTTTTGACCTTTCCTAACTCCACCCACATACAATTTTCATGCTTCCAAATCAAAATCAATCAGTTTAATCGGTTCAAACATCAATTAATTCATCAAATCATGCATAGGAATCAAAACCCCTAAAAATTCATGCTTCAACAATCAAATTCATGCTCAATAACCCTAAAATGAAAAATGCTTGACTTACTTGGGTGGAGATGCTAAATGAGTAGAGAATGCTTTCAACTTGTGAAGAATAATGATGCTCTCTCTCCCAACCCTAAACTTAGATGGAAAACTAGTGAGAAAGTGAGTGGAAAAGAGACTTTCTCAAGAGGAATGAAGGGAAAAATATTAGAGAACCTTTGGAAAAGTGTGTAGGAGTGTGTGTGCAGAGAGGAATCTGAAAATAGAGGCCAAGGCGCGACTTAGGGTATAAAAATACCCTAATCGGCTCGGGTTCCGCTAAGGGGCAACCTAAGCCCATCTGCGACGCTACCGCTCAACGGAAGTTTGCCGCTCAGCGGCGCTTTCGTGAAGTGTTCTTCTTCTTCCTAGCTTAACCTAGGTGCCTCCTACTCATGCCCCTCACTTGCTCCCTGCAATTAAATTCTCAGATCACTCATGCATCCAAAGCCCTATCATGCAACTAAAGCAGAATAAACAATCAAAAATATAATCAATCAATTGGGTGCCCTCCCAGGTAGCGCTTGTTTAACGTCACGAGCCTGACCCAAACATCCACCAACACCCATCAGTAGGTTTCAAACCTAGTATCTATCAGTAGATACTTCCACCTAGCATCCTTCAGCAGATGCTATATCCAAAAATTTACAGAAGTAATGTCCAAATTTATAAAAATTTACAAAACCAAAATAAAAACAAAAGAAAAATTGTCCTCAAATCACTGGAATGCCTTCCAGCAAGCGCTCTTTTAACGTCACTAGCTTGACATAATAAAGCTCATGTTCCATCTTCATGGTTGATGTTCATATCACACCAACTCATCAACTGCTTCCGGTCCACTTTTCTGAATCTTCTGGAATGTGGAGACTCTATCTCTATCATCTCATTTTCTTTGTAGTCTTTCACAACCCACAACTTGTTTTTGAATTTCACAAGTTTACCAAGTTGGAGTCGTTCTTACATCCAGTCAACATGGACCTTTTTTTCTTTCTCAATCTTTTCTTCTTCCTATACCTGAAACAAAAAACAATGTTTACCTTTGACCTTTGGCTTTTCATCTTGATGGCTAGTCATGAGTACATCTTGATATGTAGCTTTATGACTAGCTTCTTCCTCCTGCATCTACTCCTCTTCTTTGAAGACATCTACAAGAACTTTTTCTTCTAGGTCTTGGAATACCACTATGCCTTCATCCACATCAATGATGACTTTGGCCGTTTTCATAAACGGTCTTTCGAGAATAATGGGTATCCTTTCATCCTCCATTTCCATCACCACAAAGTCCACCAAGAACTGTAGTTTGCCTACACAAACTATAACATCCTCTGCTATACCATAGGGATTCTTTAAGGATCCATCTGCCATCAATAAATTCATCTTTATAGGCTTCACATCAAGATCACCAATCTGCTCAAGTAAGGAATAAGGCATCAAGTTAACACTTGATCCTAAATCAAGTAAAGCCTTCTTTATCCTTTTCTTCCCTATAGTGCATGGAATGGAGAAACCTCCTGGATCTTTTGCTTTTGGAGGGAATGGCTTCTTGTTAACAGCTTTATACTTCTTTGTCTCATCATCTCTACGTCTTTTCTTTGTAGAGACTTCTTCCTCAGGCTTTGTATAAACTGCAATGTGCTGTAATATCTCCTTAAAAGGTACATCATCGTCCAACATCTTAAATATTTTTGTAAAATCAAATTGTTTCTCATGATCTGTTGGAAAAGGAAGAATATCTTCACTCTTTATCGCTCTTATCTCTTTTTTTTCTTTTCTCTCTTCTTTTTCTTTTTCTCTCTCTTCTCTCTCTTCTTTTTCTTTCTCTCTTTCTAACTCAATTGTCTCAACATTTGCACTTACTAACACCTTACATTCTTCCCTGGGGTTAACCTCAGTATTAGCCCCAAAATTTTTTTCAGGCCTTTCTTCCAAATTCTTAGTAATTTGGCCCATTTGCATCTCCAAGTTTTTAATAGCAACATCAGTGCTCTTTTGAGTGGATGCAGTTGTCTGTATGAATTGCTGAAGAGTTTCTTCCATCCTTATTGATCTTTCATTAAGTGTAGCAATTTGTTTCCATAAGGTTGGTTGTTGCTGTTGCTTATTGAATTGCCTTGATTGTCCAGCTTTCCCACTTTGTCCTTGACCAATACTTGGGTGTGGTTTCCACCCTTGATTGAAATTCCCCTGACGGTATGGAAATTGATTGGCCATGAAGTTAACATCCTCTAAAGCTTTCACTGAAAAGGCGCATTGACCATTGACATGATCACCACCACATAATTCACACATTTGTGGTTGAATCTGTGCAACAGTCTTTAACTCTTTTGGCAATTGTGCAAGTGCCTTTGTGAGATTCTCCAATTGTTGAGTTATTATCTTGTTCTGAGCTAACAAGGCATCATTGGATTGTAACTATAGAACTCCTTTTTGTTGAATAGGAGCTCCTCTTTCACCATTCAGCTCATTATCATTAGTAGCCATGTTTTCAATTATTTCCATGGCTTCCTCTAGAGTCTTCCATTTGATATTGCCTCCAGCTGAGGCGTCTAGCATCAACTTGGTTTGTGAACCAAGTCCTCCAAGGAAGAATAGAACTACTTCCACTTCGTCAAATCCATGCGTGGGAGTCTTTCTTAATAGGCTTTTGTATCTATCCCATGCATGACCTAGTAATTCCTCCATGCCTTGCTTAAAAGATGATATCTCTTGCTTTCCTTTATTTACCTTGGACTGTGGGAAGTATTTGTTCAAGAACTTTGTCACTACATCTTTCCACTCTGTAAAGCTCCCTTCTGGAAAAGAGTTCAACCAAAGCTTAGCGTTGCTTCCCAATGAGAATGGAAACAGGCTAAGTTTAATTGCTTCATTAGGCACCCAATTTATCTTCACTGTATTGCAAATTTCATTAAATGTTGTGAGGTGCTCATATGGGCTTTCATGTGACAACCCATTAAATGGGTTACTCTTCACCAGTTGCATTAATGCTGGTTTCACCTCCATATTAGCTGCATTGACCCTCGGTCTCTCTATGCTATTGAAATGCTGAGGTCCAACCACATTAGTGTAATCTGTAAGAGTCCGTCTGACATTATTATTCTCCATCTCCTCAGTGCTATGGTAAGAACCTTGTGGTGAAGGTTGTAAAAGGATTTCCGGAGGAGGAAAAAGTTCTCTAGATGTACGAATTCTTCTCCTCTGTCTACTTTCGTCTAAACCTTCAAGAAGAGGTTCCGAGGTTTTCTTGCTTCTAGTTCGAATTGCTTCCTGCATACACAAGAAAACAAGTCCCTAGAAAAATTTGTTAGCGTAAAAAGATATAGAAGAAATAATATAAGAGATAAGAAGATAGAATCAAAACAAAATAAAAAAAGAAAAATGAAAACAGAAAAATAAAATAAAATAAAATAATAACCGAAAAATAAAAACAGAAAATAAAATAAAATAAAATAATAACCGAAAAATAAAAATAGAAAATAAAATAAAATAAAATAAAATAAAAACAAAAAATAAAAATAGAAAAATAAAAACAGAAATTCAAATTTCAAAATTCAAAATTCAAGTCAAAGATAATCAATAATCACACAAATAAATAGTTAAACCATGAGTCCCCAGCAACAGCGCCAAAAACTTGATGACAAATTTATGAACACCGAAAAACGGCGCCAAAAACTTGTTTAACCCTCGGCAAGTGTGACCGAATCTTATCAAGTAATAAACTCGGTAAGACAAAGTATCGTTCTCCCAAAGGACTCACGGCCTAGTTAGTTATATGATTTCTTGATTATTTAAGACTTGTGAACAAATGGTTATAGGTTTCAAATGCAAAAGACAAAAAAATAAGCATGTATGCATGTGATGATCAACTGTAAAGAAGAACACAAACACTCTCATATATTTTAGGAATTCATCATTCTTTTCATCAACGTTAATACTGCTCTCTAAATTACCTTAAACCCGATGTCTCGGCGAAGAAAGCCTATCCTTAATTACGAGTTCATACAATTCCTAGCATCCCTAATAATTAATTCTGAAGCACAGAAGCTTAAAGGCAACCAACCTCATATCCCTATGTCTAGGCGATATTACTTTTGGGAGAATTTCCCCAGATCTAGATTTTACCGTATGTGTCCATATCACTAAAATCAATAATCATGACATCGAATGAGTTAAACAATGCATGCTTTGAGCAAAGATATGATGAAAGAAAGCATGTATCAAAGATATGATGTTTAAACACAAAATTCCATATATGAGAGTTTCACAAGATTACATTGATTCCCCAATAACAAGAAGAGTTTAGTTCACCATATTCATGGTGAAACTACATGAACAATAATGAAATAGTGAAAGATAGAACCCTAGAAAGATGAGTAGGTAGCCTTAGCATCCAAGATCTTCCTCCAAGGGGTGGAAAGGTGTGTGGTTGCTTCGTCTCCAGCCAAAGATACCAACCCTAGGAACTCCTAAAGCTTATATACTATTCGCAATATTATATAAAAGTGGGCCTATGCCCAAAATACCACCGCTCAGCGGTAAACTACCGCTCAGCGGTACCAGCGCGTAGTCAATTCTCCCCTCAGCTGCACTTTCACTCCTCAGCGGAGCCAATGAGTGTTCTTGAGTACCGCTCAGTGGTAAAATGGCGTTGAGCGGTACTTGCGGCTTCTCTTCTTTTGCACTTTTTGAGTTCTTTTCTGATCCATCTCTATCCTTCTTCACTTCCTTCATCAAATTCACCTTAAAACGTGCATAAAACACTGAAATCAAGCATAAACCTGTCCAACTCTCTTATTTCTAAAAATATGAACAAAAGCATGATTCTAAGCTAGTTTCTAAGTGTTAAAGGTTGTTTTTAGTATCAATTTTAAGCATGAAAATAACAGTTTTTCAATTGTTATGAGTGTCTATATCAATAAAACAAATAATCATGACATCGAATGAGTTAAACAAAGCATGCTTTGAGCAAAGAGGAAAAACCCTAACTAATGATAAAAGAAAGCATGTATCATAGATATGATGTTTAAACACAAAATTCCATATATGAGAGCTTCAAAAGATTACATTGATTCCCCAACAACAAGAAGAGTTTAGTTCACCATATTCATGGTGAAACTAGATGAAATATAATGAAATAGTGAAAGATAGAACCCTAGAAAGATGAGTAGGTAGCCTTAGCATCCAAGATCTTCCTCCAAGGGGTGGAAAGGTGTGTGTTTGCTTCGTACTCTGCCAAAGATACAAACCCTAGGAAGTCCTAAAGCTTATATACTATTCGAAATATTACAAAAAAGTGGGTTTAAGCCCAAAATAATGGCGCTCAGCGGTAAACTACCGCTCAGCGGTAAGTGCGTGTGTTGAATTCTTCCCCTCAGCTGCACTTTCACCCCTCAGCGGAGCCAACGGGTGTTTATTTGTGTCGCTCAGCGGTAAACTGACGCTGAGCGGTATTTGCGGCTTCTCTTCTTTTGCACTTTTTGAGTTCTTTTTTGATTCCATCTCTATCCTTCTTCACTTCTTTCATCAAATTCACCTTAAAACCTGCATAAAACACTGAAATCAAGCATAAACCTGTCGAACTCTCTTATTTCCAAAAATATAAACAAAAGCATGATTCCAAGCTAGTTTCTAAGTGTTAAAGGTTGCTTTTAGTATCAATTTTAAGCATGAAAATAACAGTTTTTCAACTGTTATCAACATGATCTTTATGGAAGATGACTATAGGCCGAGTGCTCAACCACAGAGAAGGCTAAATCCTGTCATGAAGGAAGTGGTTAGAAAAGAAGTATTGAAGCTTTTGGAAGATGGCATTATTTATCCAATCTCTGATAGTGAATGGGTGAGTACAATACAGGTAGTTCAAAAGAAAGGAGGGATGACAGTAATCTATAATGAGAAGAATGAGTTTATTCCTACTCGGACTGTTATTGGATGGCGAATGTGCATTGATTACAGGAAGTTGAATAAAGCTACTAGGAAAGATCATTTTCCTCTTCCTTTCATGGACCAGATGTTGGAGAGATTGGCAGGTCAGGCATTTTATTGCTTTCTAGATGGATACTCTGGATACAACCAAATTGTGGTAGACCCAAAAGACCAAGAGAATATGGCATTCACATGTCCTTTTGGTGTCTTTGCCTATAGAAAGATGCCATTTGGGATATGTAATGCCCCAGCCACATTTCAAAGGTGTATGCAGGCAATTTTTGCATATCTCATAGCGAAATGTATTGATGTCTTCATGGATGATTTTTCAGTCTTTGGAAATTCTTTCCAAAGGTGTTTGGCAAGTTTGGATATTGTTCTCAAAAGGTGTGTTCAAACAAATCTGGTGCTTAATTGGGAGAAATGTCATTTCATGGTAATAGAAGGAATTGTGTTAGGGCACAAGATTTCTGCTAAGGGGATTGAAGTTGATAAAGCCAAAGTAGAGGTCATTGAGAAACTCCCTCCACCAACAAATGTGAAGGGAATCAGAAGCTTCTTAGGCCATGCAGGATTTTATAGAAGATTTATTAAAGACTTCTCAAAAATTGCAAAACCATTGAGTAATCTGCTGGTTAAAGATGTACCTTTTGTGCTAGATGAAGAATGTTTGAAAGCCTTTGATATCTTGAAAAGTAAATTGGTATCGGCTCTAGTGATTGTAGCTCAATATTGGAATTAGAATTTTGAACTGATGTGTGATGCTAGTGACTATGCAATAGGAGTTGTTCTTGGTCAGAGAAAAGAAAAGGTATTTCATACAATCTATTATGCTAGCAAAGTTTTAAACGATGCCTAGTTGAATTATGCTACTACTGAGAAGGAATTCCTAGCCATAGTTTATGTTTTGGAAAAATTTAGACCTTATCTCATTGGGTCTAAGGTGATTATCTACACAGATCATGCAGCTATAAAATATTTGTTGACAAAGCCAGATTCTAAGCCACGTCTGATCAGATGGGTACTTCTATTGCAAGAATTTGATGTTGAAATCCGTGATAAAAAGGGGAGTGAGAATTTGATTGCTGATCACTTATCTCAGTTGGTTAACATTGAGGTTACTAGCAAAGAAGCAGAAATTTGGGAATCTTTTTCAGATGAGACACTCATGTACATTCAAAAGAGGCCGTGGTTTGTTGATATGGCCAATTTTAAAGCTGCAGGAGAAATTCCAAAAGATCTTAATTGGCAACAAAGAAAGAAATTTTTGCTTGATGCCAAGCAGTTTATCTGGGATGATCCTTATTTGTTCAAAATTGGAGCAGATAATCTTTTGAGGCGGTGTGTGACCAATGAAGAAGCAAAAGGAATTCTCTGGCACTATCATGACTCACCCTATGGCGGACATTTCAATGGGGAAAGAACAACAACAAAAGTTCTCCAATCAGGTTTTTATTGGCCTACTTTATTTAAAGGTGCTCATAATCATACCAGGAATTGTGACAAGTGTCAAAGAACTAGGACTATTTCAAGACGTCATGAGATGCCTTTACATAGCATTTTAGAGGTTGAAGTCTTTGATTGTTGGGGTATTGATTTTGTAGGACCTTTTCCACCATCTTTCAATAATGAATACATACTAGTGGCAGTGGACTATGTGTGTAAAAGGGTGGAAGCATTGGCGTGTCCCAAAAATGATGCCAGCACTGTGATGAAATTTCTAAGGAGGCAGATCCTCTCACGCTTTGGAACTCCTAGAGTTCTTATTAGTGATGGAGGATCTCATTTTTGTAATTATCAGCTAGCAAAGGTACTCAAACATTATGGTATTAGACATAAGGTAGTTGCACCTTATCATCCACAGGCTAATGGGCAAGCTGAGGTATCTAACAGAGAGATCAAGAGGATCTTAGAGAAAACAGTTGCTGCATCAAGAAAGGACTGGTCACAAAAACTAGATGATGCTCTCTAGGCATAGAGGACTGCAATGAAGACATCTTTGGGCTTATCACCTTATCAGCTAGTCTATGGAAAAACATGTCATTTTCCAGTGGAGATGGAGCATAAAGCTTTGTGGGCTCTTAAATTTTTTAATTGTGGCAATCAAGATGCATACATGCTTCAGTATTCACATAATCACATAATATCAAACAAATTTTATTCTCATGAATGATCAATCAACTAAGCATAGATGTAATTATGTGCTTATGGAATTTTTCCTCACCAGAAAAAATGTTTCACTCAAACACACAAGTGTATAACAGGTCACTCATTCACTCTACTACCATAATGTCACATGAATTAACTTTGCCTTTCATTTAACCATAATTAAACACAATCACAAGTAAGTATCATCATAAGGGCTTTTCTATGGCTTATAATGTGGTCGGGCTAACAAGAAAATTGGTTTTTCTAGATCACAAAATCCTTGAGTTAAGTGAATCATCTAAACACAATCATTCTTCCTTCTTCCTAACTTTCTTTTGCATTGAGCCTTCCTTTTTCTTTCTTTTCTTTTCCTTTTTCTTTTACTTTTCATATGCTTAGCTCAAAGCTTTTCATATTCCCTATTTTCTTAAACCACCCAACAACCCCAAACTTGAACATTTATCAATACCACACGATATCTTCAACTTAACTCAAGGTAAAACTTTTCAAAAAGGGTTTTCTATCATGTTCAAAGGTAAGGGTTCAAGGGGTAGAACACATTGTGCTCTCTTTTATTGGCTAAAATCATGGATTTGGCTAATAAAGGGTAACAACAGATGGCCTTGATCATGTGATACATATAAGCAAGTGATTCAGTCATAGAAACCTTGGCAAAGTCATTCTTGCTTTCAAAGTAATAGCAATCATTCACCAAAAGCTCTGGAGTTCAAAACCTCATATATGGGCTCATTCAATCATTCCACATACACATCCTGCTTAGCATTATAATCACAATCACAACATCATGCATTTGTTCACATAGCTCGTGAACCACCACCTGTATACAAACATATAGTACACAATCTCAACATCAATCAATATCCAAGCATCATCAAGCAATACTAATCATCATGCATAAGTCCCAAGCAAACCATCATAACAAATATAGTTTCAAACTGAGTACATCAAACCCTATTCTAAAAACAGAAGCAAATAAGTTAAAGAATTTAAATCACTGGGTTGCCTCCCAGCAAGCGCTCTTTTAATGTCACTAGCTTGACCCAATAGACTTCACGGATCAACCAACTTCATCACTGTGGACAACCGCTCTACTTCTCCTCCCAGATAATGCTTGAGACGTTGACCATTCACCACCCAACTTCTCTGTTGATCACTAGTAGCTGGATCAGCCAATTCAATTGCTCCATGTGGACGCACACTTTTCACTATGAATGGCCCAAACCATTTTGACTTCAACTTTCCAGGAAAAAGCTTCAATCCTGAATTGAATAATAACACCTCCTGCCCTGGATTAAAGACCTTTTTTTATCAACTTCTTGTCATGATAAAATTTTACCTTTTCTTTGTAGATTCTGGATGAATCACATGCATGCAATCGCATCTTTTCAAGCTCCAACATCTTCCTTCTGCGCTTATTTTGAGTTTCAGAAGGATCACAATTCAAAAATTTAAGAGCCCTCAAAGCTTTATGCTCCATCTCCACTGGCAAATGACATGTTTTTCCATAGACTAGCTGATAAGGTGATAAGCCCATAGATGTCTTCATTGCAGTCCTCTATGCCTAGAGAGCATCGTCTAGTTTTTGTGACCAGTCGTTTCTTGATGCAGCAACTGTTTTCTCTAAGATCCTCTTGATCTCTCTGTTAGATACCTCAACTTTCCCATTAGCCTGTGGATGATAAGGTGCAACTACCTTATGTCTCACACCATAATGTTTGAGTACCTTTGCTAGCTGATAATTACAAAAATGAGATCCTCCATCACTAATAATTACAAACCAATTTCCTTGTTAGCCCAGCCACATTATAAGCCATAGAAAAGCCTTTATGATGATACTTACTTGTGATTGTGTTTGATTATGGTTAAATGAAAGGCAAAGTTAATTCATGTGACATTGTGATAGTAGAGCGAATGAGTGACCTCTTATACACTTGTGTGTTTGAGTGAAACACTTTTTCTGGTGAGGAAAAATTCCATAAGCACATAATTACATCTATGCTTAGTTGATTGATCATTCATGAGAATAACATTTGTTGGATATTATGTGATTATGTGAATACTGAAGCATGTATGCATCTTGATTGAAGTCTTTGTGTTGAGCTGATTTGAGTAATTACTTGTCTTGAGAGAAGGAGTTTTGAATGTGGTGAACCATTGTATGGATTGGTGGAAGATTTAGTGACATCTTGTTTTCTTGAGGACAAGCAAAGTTCTAAGTTTGGGGTTGTGATAATAGTTGAAAAACTGTTATTTTTATACTTAAATTTGACATCAAAAACAACCTTTATGACTTAGAAACTAGCTTGGAATCATGCTTTTTTTTATGTTTTTTAAATCAGAGAGTTGGATGGGTTTTATGTTTGCTTTCCCTTGTTTTTGCATGTTTTAAGATGAATTGAATGGAAGAAATGAATTAGCCATAAGTTGGAGTCAGAAAAGGAAGAAAAAGTGCATAAAAGAAGAGCTGCAAGTACCGCTCAGCGGAAATTACCATTGAGCGGCACTCTGAAGACCCACAGTCACCGCTTAGGGGCAAAACTGTAGCTGAGTGTCAAATAGAAGAATCACACTTACTGCTTAGCGGAAATTACCGTTGAGCGGCATTTTAATGGGCCTTGGGTCACTTTTCTGTAATCTTTAAGAGTCTCTATAAGGTTTTAGTCGACCAAGGGTTAGTATCTTTTGGCAGAACTAAGCAAAATCACATTTTCTTCACCCCTTATAGGAGGATTTTGGATGCTCAAGCTCCACTCTTCAAATTCGAGGGTGTTATCTTTCATTCTTTCATTATTTTTCATCTAGTTTCTCCATGATTATGGTGAACTAAACCTTCATTGTTGTTGGAGAATCAATGTAATCCTTTGACACTCTCATATATTAAATTGGTTCTGTAATTCATATGCTTTCTTTCATTAATTGTTAGGGTTTTTCTTCTATAATCTATGCATGCTTTGTTTAACTCATTCAATTGCATGATCATTGATTTTATTTGTATGGACACATATAGATAAATCTAGACATGAAGAAATTCTCCCAATAGTAATATTGCCTAGAGATAGGGATAGGAGGATTGGTTGCCTTTAAGCTTCTGTGCGAATGTAATGCATGAATAATTGTTAGGGAGATAAGACATTGTAAACTAGTGATTAGGAGTAGGCTTTTTCACCAAGACATTGGGTTTAAGGTAAATTAGAAAGTGACATTAACATTAATGAAGAAGATGAATTCTTGAATACATGAAGTGGATAGGATGAATTGAAAACCCCAACAACATCATCATTCCATATATTTCAATCGCATTTTGCTTCTTTTGTTCAATTGATCAATACATGCATTCATATTTACTTTTTAGTATTTTCATTTAAATCTACGAGAATTCGTTCACAAGGCTAATTTAATCAACAAATCACATAACTGTTTAGGCCGTGAGTCCTTTGGAAAACGATACTTGGTCTTACCATTTATTATTACTAGATACGATTAGGTTACACTTGCCGAGGGTTAACACTAGGCCGACCGTCCACCAGACCGAGTGACCGACCACCCACCAGGCCGACCGACCACCACATCTTTACTCCCACGTCAATTAAAAGTAGTCAGGGAAGGTGGTATCACATGTGGTTTGCCCGTTAGCCACATCTACTAAAAGTTAATGTCGTTCACTTTTAAGGACTAATAGTAAGAGTTTCAAAACTATGAGGACTAAAAACCTTCAAAGTTTCGAGTAGGGACTAAAACCAAAATCGTGTGATACTTAAGGGACGAAAAACATATTTAACTCATAATTATATAAAATTGTTGTTCAATTTCATCATTTAACTATGTATGAATCGTTTTTTAAATTGTCTCGGAGTTTTCTCCTACCATTAGATTTCAAAGCTATTTCATTTCTTATGGTGGAAACAATTGCAATATAAATTAAATTTATACAGTTGACATTGAATTTTGAGTGTATTCGATGTAAAGGACTGGAGATTGATGTCAAATATTTGTCATCAATGACGTCTTATATCATAGAAATGTTTTTCACGTTCATTTTTGGGGGGCTGGACGTCAATTACTTCTTATCAAAATCAAAAGAGATTTATTACTTTTCACTGAATGATGTTCAAAAGTCCACTACGCTGGGCTTCGACGTTCCTACATATGATGGATTGTGGCAGTTTCTAAGCATAATTCATGATATGATGTTGATGACAAATTTATGAACACCGAAAAACGGCGCCAAAAACTTGTTTAACCCTCGGCAAGTGTGACTGAATCGTATCAAGTAATAAACTCGGTAAGACCAAGTATCGTTCTCCAAAAGGACTCACGGCCTAGTTAGTTATATGATTTCTTGATTATTTAAGACTTGTGAACAAATTGTTATAAGTTTCAAATGCAAAAGACAAAAAGTAAACATGTATGCATGTGATGATCAATGGTAAAGAGGAAAACAAACACTTGGAACGAATTATATGGATGAGTATGTTGTTGGGTAATCAATTTCATCTTATCCACTCTCATATATTTAGGAATTCATCATTCTTTTAATCAACGTTAATGCCACTCTCTAAATTACCTTAAACCCGATGTCTCGACAAAGAAAGCCTAATCATAATCACTAGTTTACAATGTCTTGTCTCCCTAGCAATTAATCATGCATTATAGTGAACGGAAGCTTAACGGCAACCAACCATCATACTCCTATGTCTAGGTTTATACTACTGTTGGGAGAGTTTCCCCGGATCTAGATTTTACCGTATGTGTCCATATCAATAAAACCAATAATCATGACATCGAATGAGTTAAACAATGCATGCTTTGAGCAAAGAGGAAAAACCCTAACTAATGATGAAAGAAAGCATGTATCATAAATATGATGTTTAAACACAAAATTCCATATATGAGAGCTTCAAAAGATTACATTGATTCCCCAACAATAAGAAGAGTTTAGTTCACCATATTCATGGGGAAACTAGATGAAATTCAATGAAAGAGTGAAAGGTAGAACCCTAGAAAGTTGAGTAGGTAGCCTTAGCATCCAAAATCTTCCTCTAAGGGGTGGAAAGGTGTGTGTTTGCTTCGTACTCTGCAAAAGATACAAACCCTACGAAGTCCTAAAGCTTATATACTATTCTAAATATTACAGAAAAGTAGGCCTAGGCCCAAAATAATGGCTCTCAGCGGTAAAATACCGCTCAGTGGTAAGTGTGTGTGTTGAATTCTTCCCCTCAGCTGCACTTTCACCCCTCAACGGTGCCAACGAGTGTTCATTAGTGTCGCTCAGCGGTAATATGGCGTTGAGCGGTACTTGCGGCTTCTCTTCTTTTGCACTTTTTGAGTTCTTTTCTGATTCCATCTCTATCCTTCTTCCCTTCTTTCATGAAATTCACCATAAAACCTGCATAAAACACTGAAATTAAGCATAAACCTGTCCAACTCTCTTATTTCCAAAAATATAAACAAAAGCATGATTCCAAGCTAGTTTCTAAGTGTTAAAGGTTGCTTTTAGTATCAATTTTAAGCATGAAAATAACAGTTTTTCAACTGTTATCAGATGTACGTCTATTTCTTAGCCACTTTGACGTCATCATTTCATCTATAAATATAACTTGAATTTCGCGTAATCCCTGGCCTCCTATTTCCCTGTTGAACATATTAGGATTCATGTTTTTTATTCCCTTTGTATTTCCTTTTCCTTAGATTTCAAAGCATTTTTGTTCCTTAAATTGCAATTTGCTAACTTGTATTTGAAAATGGCGTATTCATCGTCATTTCATATGGAGGTGCCCTTTCAAATTCAAGTACAAAAATGGTTAAGATATCTTACTGAAAGGGAAGTGCTTAGGAAAAAGAAATATGGTTCACAATATGTTTAATGCTGAAACAATTTTAAGATCTAAAAAAATTATATAAGATTTAATGTACGTCTATCTCTTAGCCCGTTGACGTTATCGGTTCATCTATAAATGTAGCTTGCATTTCACGTAACCCCTTGTCTCCTATTTCCGTATTGAACATATTAGGATTCATGTTTTTTATGTCCTTAGCATTTTCCTTTCCGTAGATCTCGAAACATGTCTGTTCTTTAAATTGCAATTTGCTCACTTGAATTTCAAAGTGCCGCATTCAAGCCTCAGTTAATATGAAGGTGTCCTTTGAAATTCAAGTCAACAAAATGCTTTTTATAGTACAAAAATGGTTAAGTTATCTTACTAAAAGGGAATTGCTGAGGAAAAAGAAACATGGTTCACAATATTTTTAATGTTGAAACAATTTTGAGAACTAAAATAAATTCATAAAAAAAGTTGTTCAACTTCATCATTTGGCAATGTATGATTCTTTTTTTAAATTGTCTTGGTGTTGTTTTCTACCGTTAGATTTCAGAGCTATCTGATTTCTTAGGGTGGAAACATCTTCAAGACAAATAAAAATAAGAGTCTATTTACGCAGTTGACATCGAACTTTTGTCCCGTTCGACGTAGAGAAATATTGAATTTTTTTAAATTTCATGAGTGTTAACATTTTCCTCTAGATTTCCACCATTCGTTGAACGTTAACAAAGCAATGTCTTCGTTTAGTGGAGGAATGAATGGAAAACCAAAAGAAAAAGTCATTGAAATTGTACTACTTGAAATATAATCCAAATTTGTTAACTTATTTCTTTGGATTTCTATAGCTCCTTCATGCCTTACCCACACTTTCTTGACCTTGAAAGAGCTATGAGAAAACAAAAAAAAATGTTATCAGAGTGACAAGTTACACCTAAATTTTATAAGTGGAGGACTAGATCAAGGATCCGTAATTGTATTTAAAGAAATGGACTTGATCTTTGACGTCAACTTTTACAATATGCGATGTTTACCCCTCGACAAGTGTAACCGAATCGTATCAAGTAATAATCCTGGTAAGACCAAGTATCGTTTCCCAAGAGACTCATGACCTAGACAGTTATGTGATTTATTGATTAATTAAGACTTGTGAACAAATTGTTGTAAGTTTCAAATGTAAAAGACTGAAAAGTAAATATGTATGCATGTGATGATCAATGGGCAAGAAGAAAGAAAACATGTGAATTGAGATATATGGATAAATATGTTGTTGGGGTTTATCAATTTCATCCTATCCACTCTCTTGTATTTAGGAATTCATCATTCTTTTCATTAATGTTAATGCCACTTTCTAAATTACTTTAAACCCGATGTCTCGACGAAGAAAGCCTAATCATAATCACTAGTTTACAATATCTTGTCTCCCTAGCAGTTAATCATGCATTATAGTGAACAGAAGCTTAAAGGAAACCAACTATCATACTCCAATGTCTAGGTTTGTAATATACTGATGGGAGAGATTCCCCAGATCTAGATTTCCCCGTATGTGTCCATATCGACAAAACCAATAATCATGATATCGAATGAGTTAAACAATGCATGCTTTGAGCAAAGAGGAAAAACCCTAACTATTAATGAAAGAAAGCATGTATCATAAAAATGATCTTGAAGAACAAATCCATACAAGAGAGTTTCTAAGGATTTACATTGATTCCCGAACAACAAAATAAGTTTAGTTCACCATATTCATGGTGAAACTAGATGAAATACAATGGAAAAGTGAAAGATAGAACCCTAGAAAGTTGAGAAAGGAGCCTTAGCATCCAAAATCCTCCTCCAAGGGGTGAAAGAGTGTGTTTTTGCTTCGTCCTAGCCAGAGATGACTGACCTAAGTTAACTAAAACCTTATATAATATTCTAAAAAATACAAAAAAGTAGGCCCAAGCCCAGAAAAGTGTCGCTCAGCAGTAAATACCGCTCAACAGTAATAGCGAATGACCACTTCTTCCCCTCAACGGGTTTTCTCCCCTCAACGGTGCCAACGAGTATTTGAGAGTGCCGCTCAGCGGTAATTTGCGTTGAGCGGTACTTGCGGTTTCTCTTCTTTTGCACTTTTTGTGTCCTTTTCTGATTCCATATCTATCCCTTTTCACTTCTTTCATCAATTTCATCTAAAAACCTGCAAAAACAAGGAAATCAAGCATAAAACCTGTCCAACTCTGTTATTTCCAACAATTCAACAAAATCATGAGTTCAAGCTAATTTCTAAGTCATAAAAGTTGTAAATGAAGTCAATTTTAAGTATAAAAATAACAATTTTCAACTATTATCACAACCCCAAACTTAGAACTTTGTTTGTCCTCAAGCAAATAAGATGTAACTCAATCTTCTACCAATCCATTCAATGGTTCACCACATTCAAAAATCATTCTTTCAAGATAAGTAAATACTCAATTTAGCTCATCAACAAGACTTCAATCAAGAGGTGCACAAATACAATGGAAGAGTGAAGGATAGAACCCTAGAAAGTTGAGAAAGGAGCCTTAGCATCCAAAATCCTCCTCCAAGGGGTGAAAAAGTGCGTTTTTGCTTCGTCTCAGCCAAAGATACTAACCCTAGAATGTTCTAAAGCTTATATAATATTCTAAAAATTACAGAAAAGTGGGCCCAAGCCCAGAAAAGTGCCGCTCAGCGGTAATAACGCATGACCACTTCTTCCCCTCAACGGTGCCAACGGGTCTTTGAGAGTTCCGCTCAGCGGTAATTGGCGCTGAGCGGTACTTTCGGTTTCTATTCTTTTGCACTTTTTGTGTCCTTTTCTGGTTCCATCTCTATCCCTTTTCACTTCTTTCATCAATTTCATCTAAAAACCTGCAAAAACAAGGAAATCAAGCATAAAACCTATCCAACTCTGTTATTTCCAATAATTCAACAAAATCATGAGTTCAAGCTAATTTCTAAGTCATAAAAGTTGTAATTAAAGTCAATTTTAAGTATAAAAATAACAGTTTTTCAACTGTTAGCAAAAATGTGTTTGATTAAAATGAAATTTGGAATTGTTGAATGCCTCTATTGATACAGAAAATATAAGCAAAGTTCACACACTTAAATCCTATGGTGATCAAACTCAATTCAACATACAAGCATGGAGATGCAAAAATTTACTCTTAGCTATGCAATTTCAGAGATGCTGTGCTAGAAAACTCCTAAAGAGGAACAAACATATGACTCAAAGCAAAGCTAACAAGAAATAAAAGACATATACAATTGATAACAGTTGAAAAACTGTTATTTTCATGCTTAAAATTGATACTAAAAGCAACCTTTAACACTTAGAAACTAGCTTGAAATCATGCTTTTGTTCATATTTTCAGAAATAAGAGAGCTGGACAGGTTTATGCTTGATTTCAGTGTTTTTGTGCAGGTTTTAAGGTGAATTTGGTGAAAGAAGTGAAGAAGGAGAGAGATGGAATCAGAAAAGACATCAAAAAGTGCAAAAGGAGAAGCCGCAACTGCCGCTCAGCGGCAGTTTACCGCTGAGCGGCACTCAGGAGTTCACGGGGGATCCGCTGAGGGGCAAAATGGCCGCTGAGGGGAGAAAACGACTCACACACTTACCGCTGAGCGGTAGTTTACCGCTGAGCGGCACTTTTATGGGCTTGGGCCTAATTTTCTGTAATTTACGAATAGTATATAAGCTTTAGGGTTTCCTAGGGTTTGTATCTTTGGCAGAAACGAAGCACACACTCTCTCTTCCACCTCTTTGAAGGAGGATCTTGGATGCTCAGGCTACCTCTTCACCTTTCTAGGGTTTTATCCTTCATTCTTTCATTATTGTTCATCTAGGTTCACCATGAATATGGTGAACTAAACCTTGTATGTTTGTTGGGGAATCAATGTAATCTTTTGAAGCTCTCATATATGGAATTTGTGTTTACATCTTAATCTAAGACCTATGCTTTCTTTCATCATTAGTTAGGGTTTTTCCTCTTTGCTCAATGCTTGTTTTGTTTAACTCATTCAATGCATGATTATTGGTTTTGTCGATACGGGAACGTACGGGGAAGTCTAGATTCGGGGAATTTCTCCCAATAGTATATTGGTTGCCGTTAAGCTCCTGCGCTAAATAAACTAATTATTAGGAATGCTAGGAATCGTATGAACTCGTAATTAGGGAGAAGCCTTCTTGAAAGGTAATTTAGAGAGTGGCATTAACAATGATGACAAGAATGTTGAATTCCTAAAGTATATGAGAGTGGATAAGATGAAATTGATAACCCCAACAACATACTCATCCATATATTCCATTGAAGAGTTTGTATTTTGTTTTAGCCATTGATCACATTCATGCATACATGTTTATTTTCTGTTTTGCATATTAAACTTCACTTATTTCGTTCTTAAGTCTTAAATAATCAACGAATCACATAACTAAACTAGGCCGTGAGTCCTTTGGGAGAACGATACTTGGTCTTACCGAGTTATTACTTGAAACGATTCGGTCATACTTGCCGATTGTTCAACAAGTTTGTGGCGCCGTATTTCGGTGTTCATAAATTTGTCATCAACAATCCAGCCAAGACAAGAATAAAAGCTGGAACAAGCACACAAAAGGGAATATGGACACCTCCTTGTTGAAGACCTCCAATAGCGTTGTTTTGCTTGTGCAGTAAGTTGTTTATGCCAGCCACTAGAACAGCCACAGTTTAACACCTCCAAGCACTGACTTCAAGCTTCTGGACCATCCTTAAGATTGTGTGGATGTTGTATCACGTTCCAGAGAAGAATTCCAGCCAGCCAAATACATCAAACAGCAAGCATAATGCAAAACAGTTAAGAAGTACAGCAACAACAGATATTGGATGAACACAGGTTGAAACAAAATTAATTTCGTATAGCAAATGAACGAATTGAAACGAAGTAAAAGCTGGAAATTAAAGTAGACATCTGGACGAAACTTTTAAAAAAAATTCACACAAAACGGATAAGAAATGAACTCAAACGAAAGCAAACAAGTTGGACAAGCATGCAACGTGCGCCAGCGCGCGAGAATTGCAAAATGCTTGTCTACTCTACTCTAACATGCAATTCCTAGTAAGGATCAAGCTCATGGCTCTAGATACCACATGATGGGGAAGTGCATGCCTAGAGAGAAGTATACTAATGACATTTAAAACAATGAATGGAAAATAAAAGCGGAAAAGAGAAAGGAGGAGGAAACTTATGACTCGTAGACATGCCACTTGAGAGAGGACTCCAAGATAATTGTCGAGGAAGGATCGCCACTTGATTTGCTCAAGATAAGGTCTGCCAAAATGGACTAAGAGACAGAAAGCTATCTCTAAGAGGAATGCAAGATTGCAATTCAACTCACAATTTCATTGATTTCAAAGGTCTCTACAAGTAGAACCCCTAGGTTTACTTATATAGCTTTTGGAAGGAGTTTGGTGAAAAGTTTCAAGCAATGTGGGACTTGGAAGGCTCCAAGAGCTGGCCAGCAGCTGCAGCAGCGCCCCTAGGTGCTTGGAGTCCCACATTGCCTAATTCTCTCATTCCAAAATGGTTTATAAGCCACCTAGCTCTCCTCAAGTTCAAAAAATGAAAGCTAGCTATGCTTCCTTGCGGTACAAGCTAAGACGCCTACTTAATCTTCTTTTCTTTTAAGACTAAGCCATGGGAAGTCCCACATTGCTTGTGTTAAAAGGAAAAGAAGGGTTTATAAGCGTTTATTCAACTAGAACTAACGAAAAGAAAACAAAGAGGCAAATACAAGCCTATGAAACCTATTCTACTCTTTTTGTGCTTTTGTCACTTTGAAACTCTTCATTGTTGCCCCATTTATGATCATATCATCCCCCTAGGTTGGAGAGGATTCGACCTCGAATCTTGAAAAGGCAAGATTCATGTGACATTGTGATAATGGAGTGAATGTGTTGAACCATTGTATTGAATGGTGGAAGACTGAGTTACATCTTGTTTGCTTGAGGACAAGCAAAGTTCTAAGTTTAGGGTTGTGATAACGGTTGAAAAACCGTTATTTTTATACTTAATTTTGATATTAAAAACAACCTTTAGGACTTAGAAACTAGCTTGGAATCATGTTTTTGATTAAGTTTTGGAAATAAGAGAGTTGGATGGGTTTTATGCTTGGTTTTCCTTTTTTAGGCAGGAATTAAGATGAATTAGATGAAAGAAGTTGAAGTAGTAAGGAGTTGGACTCAGGAAAGGAAGTAAAAGTGCACAAATAAGAGCCGCAGTCACCAGTGAGCGTAACTTACTGCTAAGCGGCATTCTGAAGCATCGCAGTCACCGCTGAGGGTTAAAACTGCCGCTAAGCATCATTCTAAAGAACCGCACTTACCGCTGAGCGCCATTTAATTGGGCTTGGGCCTATTTTCTATAATTTTTAATAAACTATATAAGGGTTTAGTCGACCTAGGGTTGGTATCTTTTGACAGAAAGAGGCAAAATCACACTTTCTTCACCCCTTGGAGGCGGATTTTGGATGCGGAAGCTCCTTTCTTAAAATTCTAGGGTTCTATATTTCATTCTTTCATTGTTTTTCATCTAGTTTCACCATGTCTATGGTGAACTAAACCTCCATTGTTGTTGGAGAACCAATGTAATCCTTCGAAACTCTCATGTATTGAATTGGTTCTATATTTTATATGCTTTGCTTCATTAATTGTTAGGGTTTTTCTTCTACACTCTATGCATGCTTTGTTTAACTCATTCAATTGCATGATCATTGATGTTATTTATATGGACACATATAGGTAAATCTAGAACTGGGGAAATTCTCCCGGAAGCAATATTACCTAGACATAGGAATAGGAGGATCGGTTGCCTTTAAGCTTCTGTGCGAATGTAATGCATGAATAATTGTTAGGGAGACAAGACATTGTAAACTAGTGATTAGGAATAGGCTTTCTTCACCGAGACATCGGGTTTAAGGTAAATTAGAAAGTGGCATTAACATTAATGAAGAAACACTACAAAAAAAAATTGAATTACATACAGTCAAAATCCGTATATAAGGTCCAAAATCAATATATAACACTTGGTTACATAAGATTTATATACGGAAAAAAATCCGTATATAAAACTATCGTAGATAAGTTATATACGAATATATCCGTATATAGTTTATATATGAATTTTTTCGTATGTAATTATATACGGAAAAATCCGTATATAAAATCTGTATGTAATTATATACGGAAAATTCGTATGTAAAAGTCATATGTAATTAAAAATTAATTACATACGGAAAAATCAATATGTAACTTTATAGTTTTATAAAAAAAATAAAGTATCCTAATTTTCTATTCCTTTTGCAGTCCTGAACCTCTTAGCATCCTTTGTCACCCTCTCAAATTCCTCTATCACTCACTTCATGTTAAACTCTTCCACTTTCTCTACCATCTTCAGAATACTTCAACTGCAGCTATTACAAAAGAACATAAGAATTAATTAAGACAACAAATTACAACATTAATAATAGCTATACATATATATTAAAATCATTTTATATAAGAAAAATTGCATAGATATATTAAGAATGATGTGATAGAAATCTAGAAAAATTAACTAAGATATTGTATAATAACTCTTGTAATGTAAGATTACATGTCATAAGAATAAAGAACAATTATTTTATAACATCAATAAGAATATCATTGAAATATTAAACTTAAACTTATTTGACATAACCTTTATATATTCAACCTTATTTTGTACTCTAAATTAACTTTTTGTAGCATACTATTTTTGTCAAAAAGTGAATTTTTCATTCTTCAGTTTTTTTCAGTTTTCGTCAAAATGTGCACATATTTTATTTAACTTACTATACTCACCTAGTAATCATTAATAAACTTACTATTATTCAAACTCCTTCCAAAACCACAAGTAACCAAACCATCCAGTCAGGTAACGTGCAATCAACTTTAAAACTAAGATAGCATATTCTAACAAAATGAAAGTAACTCTCAGATATTTCTAAAAATGTTTTCTTAAAAAATCTAACCAAATTTCCCATCAATTTATTAACATTTATATTGCATACTTAACTTCATAGTTCTACATTACTCTCCAACCACAAAATGAAATTACATTTTCTCCCTCAGATGCAAATTTAAAGGGGAACAACCCTGGAATAAAAATCAAACAAATCCAGTTAAGATTATGATACAGCAGCATGCAATAATGATGTCTACAAAATTGTTATTAACTCAAACAAGTCTCAACAATAATATCACAATACTGCCTTGCAACTAATTAGCATATATGCCTCTATAAATGATCTATATTACATAAATTTTGGCCAAATTATATACCTTAGAAAAGAAGGAGCCATACAGCTTTGGGGCTCTGTACCATCTTGTAGCAACACAATCCTGCAATATGGACCAGAAGAAATAACGAGAAAACTCAATATTACTTTTGAATATAAAGAAAATTATTTCAAAGTCTTAATCAATATTATAGTAATACAATACTTTTCCTTCAGATATTAATTTAATAACTCAAATCCCTGTTTTCTTCATTTTATTTGAAGGGCGATTGGTACAAAATATTGTGTGGTTCTGAGAGAGAAAACTTAATGGGATGTCAAAAATCATGCAGCGGGGTTGGAAGTATCTAGCTTGTTAGAGTACTTGGAAAGCCATTTTTGCTTGTTCTTTTGTGAAGCGTTCAGTTTCGAGATAATTGAATAAGATATTCCCTTAACGACCCAAGATTTACCCATCTCCTACCAAAATGCTAGTTACTCCCATTTTAGAGACCTAAGGCAATAATATCCGATATGATGACAACGAAATGAATTTAAAAGAAAACGTGAGAGTTTATATTATTACCGATTGGATGTTCCTATTCTCATCATCAAAAAAGAGCATGGAGTTGAAGGGGACAGCGGTTCTCGAATGAATCCGCTGAAAATGATCTGTTTTATGTGTCTAGCTAGAATATATTTCCTGAACAAACCAAAGTTCACAAGAGAAATAAAAACCTAATGCATGTTGCTTTAAATTTGAATTGGAAAAGCAAGATAAGCATAAGAATTGACTTGTGTGACGAAGAGTGAGGAGAAGCCCAATTTGTTGAGGAAAACTGTTGCTATGTCAGCAGTTGGTGAGCGAGAAGCGATTGCAACGTCGATGCCTTTCTCTTTGAGCCCTAACAATATGCCTTTGGCGTGAGGATACAGAGAGCACATTTTAATATGAAGAGTAATAAGTTATCAAGAATGAACAATCTCATATTAACTCTCTTAGACATTTAAACAAACAGTTTATGAGCAAAATTAACATATAATACTCAGAATTAAGACAAAACAAGCCAATACAAATTCAACCTTACATGAATCAGAGAAAAACATCAAAACAGAGATGCGAAACAGTGTCAACACAATAATGAATCAAATGAAAACACGACACAAAGGAGAGAGATACTTAGCTTTTGAATTGCGTGGAAGAATCAGAGCTCTGAATACCACCTGATGGAAGAGGCTCCAAGGAAGAGGACTGAACACGCGACGCGAACTGATTTAAAGGACCTTAAAGCTTCTCCGAGAATGAAACACAGCAAAATAACGAGGAATTAGAGATCGAGAAAGATTCTACCAAGACCTAAGGGCGATAACCTTCACACCAACCCTAGGCAAAAATAGAAGAGAGAATTTGAAGGAGAACGAACCGAATCAGAGATAGGACTCACAGAAACCATAAATAGAGTAGGAACCCTAATCTGGACTGAAGGAACCCAAGAAAGGGAGGAAACTTAAAATGAACCGATTAATCGGTTCAAAACGAGATTGAACGGTGGAAAAGAATTTTCAATCAAAGGAAAAGCTTTTAAACAGAGTAAAAGAGGATTTAATCGGTGAAACTTCAAGAAAATGGTGAAAGGATGACGAAACCCTAGAAGGAGATAAAGATAATCGGTGGAAGAGGAATTTTGTTGTTAAATAGGCTGAGGCAGGAAAGAAATATGAAATAAGATAATGAATCTGTGAAGAGAAAGAAAGCTTACCGTTGATGGTGAGCTCTCGAGAAGAAAATGAACGTGGCTGATGATGCGGTCTGAATGAAGACATGGCAAAGGAAGAACACATGGCTATAAGGAGGGAAGGAATGAAAACAAAACCATCTGAGGGTTTTTTCTACTGAGAAAAAGGAAGAAGAAAGGATTTGTAGATTTTTTTTTATCCGAAATGAAGGAAGAAGGAAGGGTCAGTGAGTGAGTAAGGGACTCATTTTGGAGAGTTGTAGTTAGGTTTTTTTTTTCAAAGTTAGAAGAAGATCGGGGCTTTTTCTAAAGTTTTTTTAATTATTAATTAATTAAAAATCCGTATATAATATCTGTATGTAAAATATTTAATACATACGGATTAAAATCCGTATGTAATAATCCGTATATAAAACACAATTTTCTTGTAGTGAAAGATGAATTCATGAATACATGAGAGTGAATAGGATAAGTCGGAAACCCCAACAACATAATCCAAAACTGTATTTATAGAAAAAAAAAAAAAGAATGACTGTTGGGAAAGGCCTGATATGGGGTGACCCTTGACTTCAATAATAAAAGCCAGTCTACTTAAATGATATATGGAAAAATGAAATTTGCGGCTAGAAATGAAGAGGTTGACGTCAATTTCTTCAAACTTCCAAAGTGTCTTTTTGGTTTAATTCTTTTTTTTCTTTTAATCCAACAATAAACGTCGAATTCCTTTGGGCATCTGACGTATTATTCGTTATCCGAAGGTCGCTCCTTTTTTTCTTTTTCCTTTTTAAATTCCCATAAAACGTCGAACTCTAGGGGGCTTTGATGTGAATGGTTTGTGAGCATTAATTTTGTGCTGTTACCAAAGGTTTTGAATTGACTCTATAAATATAATGCTTAACTTTATACAATTGCACAATTTGATCGTTTTTTAATGATTCATTTTTTAAGTTTTTCTAAAATTGTTTTATCGAATGGTTTAAAAGAAAAAATTACAAACATAATTTCTGGCAAATAAAACGTCGAACGCAAAGAAGAATTTGACGTTCTGTGGGTTATTTAAAAGAAAAAGAAAAAATAATAAAAAAGAAACTAAATAATAAAACGTCGAAGCCAGTATAAACTAACGTTTTATGGGTTCATTCAAAAGAAAAATAAAAACGTCGAAGATTTGATTTCAATAATAATAGAACCTTTCTTTTTCCCTTGTCTCTGTTCTATCCCACTCTTAATCATGCTGTCGTTAAATAACTTTTAATCTAGCCATACACTTAAGCTTTACATGTAAATAATTATATATATATATATATATATATATATAAGAAATTAAAATTATAATTGGAGTATTCTTTTTATTACGTTTCTCACTGGCTGTTGCTGGAAGACATTGCAACCTCCCACTTGCATGCAAAGTCAAGAACCAGTAATTAATCTCTGAATATTTATATTTATAACTTGTCTCTCATGTAATCTTCCAAAAGCAACATTATGTGAGTTTTGGTTTTCACTTCAACTCGAGGGAACATAGAGCCACTAGAATCGCCTTAAAACATTCATGCTGTACCTTCATTCACCTGCATGCACAATCATCAAAGTCTCATCATCTCACGTTATATACCATTTTTATTTTACTTCTCACCACTTCATCACAAACCTTACAATCCACGCTCTGAAAAGTCTAACCCTATTATATGTGTAACTAGGTTTTACTCCAACAACCTACTTTCTTGGAAACAGGCATATGTGTGTCTATATATATATATATATATATATATATATATACAATATATATATATATATATATATATATATATATATATATTATGATAAGATTCATATCAAAGATATGTAGTATAAATGTTGTGTTCCAATGATATTTGTTCACAAATTTTTAAATCCCTGTGATTTAAATTTGACCGACCAGCTTTATATATAATTCTGTTATATATTTGTTCTTACTTCAACTCATTGCATTGTAAAGGACAAAATAACGTAAAGAAGGGAAAGAATGAATAGGTGTGCATGTGATGTGATGTGAAGAACTTTCTATATAAGCACCACACTCCATTGCCATTTTCATCAACCAAAAATCTCTTAGACCTTTGAAATCTCTCTTCCATTAACCAAAATCTTTACTTTGAGACCCAACTTTGACATGGCAGAACTCAACCACACATTGCTTGTCATTTTCCTCTCTCTCTTCTTCTCATTTCTTTCCACCCCAGTTGAGCCATCACCTTTGACAAGGCACAGAAACCCTAAGGCAATGACCTACATAGAGTCCTCTTGCAAAGGCACCCTCTACCCTAATCTCTGCATCCAATGTCTTTCCCAATATGCCAAATCCCCCTTAAATGGCCCACAACACTTGGCACAATATGCCCTGTCAGTGAGCCTCTCTAGGGCACTGCACACAAAAGGGTACCTTTTGCAAGTGGCAAAGGAGCTTCAAGCCATCAAGAGCAACAAAAAAGAGTACCTAACAGTGCAAGACTGTGTGAACCAAATCACTGATAGTGTGGAACAAATTAGCCAAGCCATGAAAGAACTGCGTAGCTTCAACAAACAGGATTCAAGCATGAATAATAACATGTTGTGGCACATAAGCAATGTTGAGACATGGGTGAGCACAGCTTTGACAGATGCTAGTAGTTGTGTGTACTCATTTCCTGGGAATAGAATGAGTAAGAGAGTTGCTGCTATTAAGCTTAAGGCCAAGAATGTTGCAGAAGTTACAAGTAATGCTCTTTTCTTGTTTCATAGATATGCATCTACATACCAGAAAGCAGCAACTAAAATCAGCAAGAAGCCCTAGCTAATGATGAAAGGCTATTACCCTCCACTGTTTGTTCATGTACATGTTTTTTCTTTGGATGGGTTATCATCCTTTTTAAATTTTATGTAATTAATCTACACTTAACATATATTGTTTAAGTTGGAGAAATGATACAACTAGTTGAAGTGCTCTAAATATTTTCATATTTATAAATTTTTTGGCTGATAAAAAAAACATGATAATTCATTTTTGGAATAATATGTTCTTTAAAAAAATATTTTTTTTATATTTGTAAAGAAAAAGAATAGTATGAAAGATAAAATTGTGAATGTAAAAATTTATTAGGTATATTTGGTAGTTGGTAAGATGAAGTGCAAAAACTGTACATATTCATGGAGGTTTGTAATTTGGTGGGTTAACTTCTCTTTTTATAATATATTAAAAGTAAAAGGTTTAAACACTGTTCCTATTTATATGGATTTTATATGGATTTTTCCCAGTTTGATTTCCCACTTATTAGAATCCCCAATTGAGTCCTTAAAAGTTCTAATTTAAGTCAATTGAGCTCCTGCCGTTAAATTTAGTTAACAGGATTAAGTTTTTGCACAAATGGGAGGGTGATGTGTCAACTTTTGAACACGTGGCATGGGAGTTGAAACATGAAATTTGACAACTTGTAAAATTGTAATAATATGAATTTCTGAAAAAAAGCGTGATGAACTCTAGTGACTATATGAAAAATTGGAAAAAACAATTAGAGAGGTTCACAAGCACATTACTCTGACATCAGCATGCCACGTTTCAAAAAATTACACATCAACCTCCCACCTGTACAAAAACTTAATCCCGTTAACTAAATTTAACGCCAGGGGCTCAATTGACTCAAATTAACACTTTTAAGGACTCAATTGGGGATTTTAATAAGTTGGGAATCAAATTGAAAAAACCCACATCAATATAGACAAGTAAAGGGTTTAAACCAAAGTAAAAAATGAATATATTTTGTAGCAGTAAATGGTAAATTTAAATTAAAAATAAACTCTGTAGTTAGAAGAAATAATTACTGTCAAATATAATAAGAATATCTACGAATGAATAAAACTAAATAAAAGTACAAGTTATGTGGGTTAACTTCGTCAGGCTGATGGGTTTTAATAACTAATTTTCCCACTCTCCATACAAATTAATTTATGCATAACTCAATTTTAACTCATTGATTCTTAAAAATGACTATGGAAAACCGAAACAATCCTAAATATTATTTTACTTTCAAAATTCTACATTAATGAAATTGTGTAATCATTCCCTTATAGTTTCTTCCCCCAATATAATATTAATTAATTTTTTGATTCTAATCATTAGTAAAGCTGAATGGAATTGCACTGAGGTAGAAATGATCACTTGAATATTTTATCTAAAATGAAAACAATATATTTATCCCACAACGAAAATTAGAAAAAGAAAATAACATACTGTCTAATAAAATGAAAAAGAGCATCATATACGCATAATGAAGATTGTAAAATGGAAAATAAAACATTTTCTAAACAATAAGAACGAGGTAAATGACCCTTCAAATTAGTTATCTCCAAATCAATGAGTATATATAAATTATGATTAGTTAAAACCTAATTCTATTTTTTTTATGTAAATGTTGAAAATCAAAGTCATGTGTGGAAATAAATCTTAAATTGTAAATATTAAGTATCTTGGATATTAATTAGCTTATCATTTTTCTATTTAAATTTATTTCCGAGGAAGATAAGTTATAAAAATTAAATTAACTTGTTACATAATTTGTGAGGACTACCAATAATTTCTCGTAGAATATTTCATCAAATTAAGCTTAACTGGCTTTTAACATAATAATCCATAATATCTGTTTTGAAATATTTCTATAATATTTGTACTTCAATTTCCAGTGATCACTGTGGCCTTCATTAGAGTTTCTAAAGTGAATAGTTAGTATTTAAGGAATAAAGTTATTCGCTACTAAACATGCATATGAAAAGTTAAATTTATTATATTGCTAATCTTCCATGTAATAAAGTAACAGTAAATTATTTTCAACCTTAATTGATCCATAATGTTTTAATTGGACAAAAATAGGATCTTCAGTTGCAAATTCATGTTTAATTGAAAATCAAAGCCTAAACACTACAAAAATAATATATTATAGTAGGGGTTAAATTTTGGGGGTTTTTGAAAACATCATGTACTTCCCAGCGGTTTTATTCAAAATCAGTTAAGTTTTCAATTATTTTTTTTAATAAATCTTTGAATCCTTCTTATTACCTCACTTTCCTCTTTTTTCTCCATTTTCCATTTTGTTATTTACTGTTCTCATACAGCTTGTTTAACCCAGTTGTCCAGTTTCCACTTGTCCGTGTTCACAGTTCACCACCGTCTCCTCTCCATTGTAGTTCTCGACTTGCACTCCTTTTTCACTATTCGTTAGAGAGTGTGCGACAATATCCTTCGTCGTTGGTCCACTAGTAAAAAAACGTCTTTTTAACGCGCTATTGATAACAGTTGAAAAATTGTTATTTTTATACTTAAAATTGACTTCAATTACAACCTTTATGACTTAGAAATTAGCTTGAACTCATGATTTTGTTGAATTGTTGGAAATAACAGAGTTGGACAGGTTTTATGCTTGATTTCCTTGTTTTTGAAGGTTTTTAGATGAAATTGATGAAAGAAGTGAAAAGGGATAGAGATGGAATCAGAAAAGGACACAAAAAGTGCAAAAGAGGAGAAAACGCAAGTACTGCTCAGCGCCAATTACTGCTGAGCGACACTCTCAAAGACCCGTTGGCACCGTTGAGGGGAGAAAAGCCGCTGAGGGGAAGAATGAAGCATGCGCTACTACCGCTGAGCGGTACTTTTCTGGGCTTGGGCCTACTTTTTTGTAATTTTTAGAATATTATATAAGCTTTAGGACATTCTAGGGTTTGTATCTTTGGCTGGAACGAAGCACAAACACACTTTTCACCCCTTGGGGGTAGAATTGGAGATGGTGACGGCTCTCCTCTTCTCTTTCTCGGGTTTTTCTATCTCTTCCATTCTTTCATTCCATTGTTCATCTAGTTTCACCATGAATATGGTGAACTAAACTTATTTTATTGTTGGGGAATCAATGTAAATCCTTAGAAACTCTCTTTTATAGAATTTGTTCTTCAAGATCATTTTTATGATACATGCTTTCTTTCATTAATAGTTAGGGTTTTTTCTCTTTGCTCAAAGCATGCATTGTTTAACTCATTCGATGTCATGATTATTGGTTTTGTCGATATGGACACATACGGGGAAATCTAGATCTGGGGAATCTCTTCCAACAGTATATTACAAACCTAGACATAGGAGTATGATAGTCGGTTGCCTTTAAGCTTCTGTTAACTATAATGCATGATTAATTGCTAGGGAGATAGACATTGTAAACTAGTGATTATGATTAGGCTTTCTTTGCCGAGACATCGGGTTTAAAGTAATTTAGAAAGTGGCATTAACATTAATGAAAAGAATGATGAATTCCTAAATACAAGAGAGAGGAAAGGATGAAATTGATAAACCCCAACAACATATTCATCCATAGATTTCAATTCACGTGTTTTGTTTCTTCTTGCCCATTGATCATCACATGCATACATATTTACTTTTTAGTCTTTTGCATTTGAAACTTACAACAATTTGTTCACAAGTCTTAATTAATCAATAAATCACATAACTGTCTAGGTTGTGAGTCCTTTGGGAGAACGATACTTGGTCTTACAAGGATTATTACTTGATACGATTCGGTTACACTTGTCGAGGGTAAACAAGTTTTTGACTCTGTTTTCGGGGATTGTGATGACAAATTTATGAACACCGAAAAACGGCGCCAAAAACTTGTTTAACCCACGGCAAGTGTGACCGAATCGTATCAAGTAATAAACTCGGTAAGACCAAGTATCGTTCTCCCAAAGGACTCACGACCTAGTTAGTTATATGATTTCTTGATTATTTAAGACTTGTGAACAAATTGTTATAAGTTTCAAATGCAAAAGACAAAAAGTAATCATGTATAAATGTGATGATCAATGTAAAAGAAGAACACAAACACTGAACGAATTATATGGATGAGTATATTGTTGGGGTAATCAATTTCATCTTATCCACTCTCATATATTTTAGGAATTCATCCTTCTTTTCATCAATGTTAATGTCACTCTCTAAATTACCTTAAACCCGATGTCTCGGCGAAGAAAGCCTATCCTTAATTATGAGTTCATACAATTCCTAGCATCCCTAATAATTAATTCTGAAGCACAGAAGCTTAAAGGCAACCAACCCTCATATCCCTATGTCTAGGCAATACTACTTTTGGGAGAATTTCCCCGGATCTAGATTTTACCGTATGTGTCCATATCAATAAAACCAATAATCATGACATCGAATGAGTTAAACAATGCATGCTTTGAGCAAAGAGGAAAAACCCTAACTAATGATGAAAGAAAATATGTATCATATATATGATGTTTAAACACAAAATTCCATATATGAGAGCTTCAAAAGATTACATTGATTCCCCAACAACAAGAAGAGTTTAGTTCACCATATTCATGGTGAAACTAGATGAAATACAATGAAAGAGTGAAAGAGATAGAAAAACCCAAGAAAGAGAAGAGGAGAGTCGTCACCATCTCCAATTCTACCACCAACGGGTGAAAAGTGTGTTTTGCGTCTTCTCCAGCCAAAGATACAAACCCTAGGACGTCCTAAAGCTTATATACTATTCTAAAAATACAGAAAATTAAGCCCAAGCCCA
>JAHCHA010012490.1:0-15824 GCA_027742795.1 Vigna hirtella | reverse complement strand
TACTTCAATTCTTCTTTCAAATCATTCAATTAGCCTACAAAATCAAGGGAATATTGCACAAAACCATTAAATTCACCTTCAACTTTCTTATTCACAAAACTAAAGCAAAAATATGAGTTCAAACTAGTTTCTAAGTCTTAAAGGTTGCTTTTGGTATCAATTTTAAGCATAAAAATAACGGTTTTTCAACCGTTATCACAACCCCATACTTAAAACTTTGCTTGTCCTCAAGCAAACAAGATGTAACTCAATCTTCCATCAATCCGTATAATGGTTCACCACATTCAAAACTCCCTTTTCAAGATAAGTAAGTACTCAATTAAGCTCATTGCAAAGATTTCATTCAAGACATGCACATTCTTTAGTGTTCACACAATCACATACTATTCAACAAATGCTACTTTTCATGAATGATCAATCAACTAAGCAAAGATGTTCTTATGTGTTCATGGAATCTTTCCTCACTAGATAAAGTGTTTCACTCAAACACACAAGTGTATAAGAGGTATTCACTCATTCACTCTACTATCACAATGTCACATGAATCAACTTTGCCTTTCATTTAACCACAATCAAAAACACTTACAAGCAAGCATCATCACAAGGACTTTTCTATGGCTTATAATGTGGCTGGGCTAACAAGAAAATTGGTTTTTCTGGATCACAAAACCCTTGAGTTAAGAGAATCATCTAAACACAATCATTCTTTCTTATTCCCAACTTTCCTTTGCATTGAGCTTTGCTTTTTCTTCTCTTTTCTTTTTTTTTCTTTTTCTTTTCACATGCTTAACTTTTAACTCAATGCTTTTTATTTTCCCTTTCTATTTTCCAACAACCCCAAACTTGAACATTTATCAATACCACAGAATATTTTCATCTTAACTCAAGATAAAGCTTTTCAAAAAGGGTTTTCAAATCATGTTCAAGGTGATGGACAAATTTGTAAGCACCAAAATATGATGTCACAAACTTGTTTCACAATCGGCAAGTATGACCGAATCGTTCAAGTAATAAACTTGGTAAGACCAAGTATCGTTCTTCCCAAAGGACTCACGGCCTAGTTTAGTTGTGTGGTTTCTTGATTAACTAAGACTTAAAGACGAAATATTTGAGATCTTATATGCAAAAGACGAAAATAAACATGTATGCATGAAATTTGATCAATGGCAAAGACAAAAGATAAACACTTTCAATGAAATATATGAATGAATATGTTGTTGGGGGTCAATTTCATCTCATCCACTCTCATACATTTTAGGAATTCAACATTCAAATCATCATTGTTAATGCCACTCTCTAAAGTACCATTCTAGATGGCTTCTCCCTAATCACGAGTTCATACAATTCCTAGCATTCCTAATGATTAGTTCATAAGTGCAGGAGCTTAACGACAACCAATATAATATTGGGAGAAATTCCCCGGATCTAGACTTCCCCGTACATGTCCGTATCGACAAAACCAATAATCATGCATTAGAATGAGTTAAACAATGCAAGCATTAAGCAAAGAGGAAAAACCCTAACTAATGATGAAAGAAAGCATAAGTCTTAATTAAAAGATGCAAGCATAAATTCCATATATGAGAGCTTCAAGAGATTACATTGATTCCCCAACAAACATACAAGGTTTAGTTCACCATATTCATGGTGAACCTAGATGAATTACAATGAAAGTATGAAAGAATAAACCCTGAAAAGGTGAAGAGGTAGCCTGAGCATCCAAGATCCTCCTTCAAAGGGGTGGAAGAGAGAGTGTTTACTTCGTTCTGCCAAAGATACAAACCCTAGGACGTCCTAAAGCTTATATACTATTCTAAAATTACAAAGAATCAAAAGCCCAAGCCCATTAAAGTGCCGCTCAGCGGTAAACTACCGCTGAGCGGTAAGTGCGTCAGCTCGGTTCTTCCCCTCAGCGGCCATTTTGCCCCTCAGCGGACCTCCCGCAAGCTTCTGAGTGCCGCTCAGCGGTGACTTCGGCTTCTCTTTTTGCACTTTCTCTTGTCTTTTCTGATTTCATCTCTCTCCTTCTTCACTTCTTTCACCAAATTCACCTTAAAACCTGCACAAAAACACTAAAATCAAGCATAAACCTGTCTAGCTCTCTTATTTCTAAAAATATGAAGAAAAACATTATTTCAAGCTAGTTTCTAAGTGTAAAGGTTGCTTTTAGTGTCAATTTTAAGTATGAAAATAACAGTTTTTCAACTGTTATCACAAGGCTAAGGGTTCAAAGGATAGAACACATAGTGCTCTCTTTTGTGGGGCTAAAATCATGCATTTGGCTAATAAAAGGGTTACCAACAAATGGCCTTGATCATATGATGCAAACAAGCAAGTAATTCAATCATAGAAAACCTGGGCAAAGTCATTCATGCTTTCGCAGTAATAGTATTCAACAATAACAACTCTGGAGATCAAAACCTCACATATAAGCTCATTCACATTCCACATAAAACATCCTGCTTAGAATCATAATCACAATCACAACATCTTGCATTTGTTCACAATGCTTGTGAACCACCTGTATAAGCATATAATGTGCACATTCTCATTCATCAATCAAGATCCAAACATCATCAAGCAATACTTATCATGCAATAAGTCATAAGCAAACCATCATAACAGATAAAGTTTCAAATTGAGTACATCAATCCTATTCTAAAAGCAGAAGTAAATAAGTTCACAAATTTAAAACACTGGATACAAAAGATCCTGCTCTAGTGCTGATAGCATCCATCAGTAAATGCTATCTCAGCTCCTCATCAGCCTGTGTTGTCATCTGTATCTTCCTCCTCTTCATTATCTTCAGATGCAACTAAGGCAGAATCAAAATAAACAAACAAAATATAGTAAATCAACTGGGTTGCCTCCTAGGTAGCGCTTGTTTAACGTCACGAGCCTGACCCAAAATCCACCAACCCCCATCAGTAGGTGCAAATCTTTCTTACCAACACCCATCAGTAGGTGTAACAAACCTAGTATCCTTCAGTAGATACTTAACCACCTAGCATCCATCAGTAGATGCTATACCCTGTAGAAAAAATTTATAACTAAAACAAAAATAACAAAAGTTCATAATTACATCACCAAACCAAAAACAAAAGTTCTTAAATCACCGGGTTGCCTCCCAGCAAGCGCTCTTTTAATGTCATTATCTTGACCCAATAAAGCTCAAGTTCCATCTTCTTTTTCTTCTTCTTTCTACTGAACTTCTTCATAAATTTGATCAAACCAGGAACCTGTTGCAATGTCTCAATCATAGGAACTTTAATCTCCAATTTCTTGAAGATTTCCATGAAGCACTTAAATTTCTTTTCCTTCCTATGATACTTCTTTGGATGACGAAAGGGTTTTTCATATGATTCTCTCTCTCTTCCTCTCGTCCTCTTTCTCTTTTCTCTCACTTTCTTGTCCCTCTTTTTCTTTTCTCTTACTCTCTTTTTTTCTTTTCTTTTTCTACTCACTTTCTCAATCTTCACACAAATTTTCTCTTCTTCTTTCTCTTCTCTCTCTTTTCTCTCTTCTTTTTCCAACTCAACTTTTTCAACATTTACACTCACTAGCACTTTACACTCTTCCCTGGGGTTAACCTCAGTATTAGCCCGAAAATTCTTGCCAGTCCTTTCTTCCAACTGCTTAGTAAGTTGACCCACTTGAATCTCCAAGTTCTTAATAGCAGCTTCAGTGCTCTTTTGAGTGGATTCAGTTGCCTGTACGAATTGCTGAAAAGTTTCTTCCATCCTTATTGATCTTTCATTAAGTGTAGACATTTGTTGCCATAAGCTTGGTTGTTGCTGTTGCTTGTGAAATTGTCCTGATTGTCCAGCTTGCCCACTTTGTCCTTGACCAATACTTGGGTGTGGTTTCCACCCTTGATTGAAGTTCCCCTGACGGTATGGAAATTGATTGGCCATGAAGTTAACATCCTCTAAAGCTTCCACTGGAAAGGCGCATTGACCATTGATATGGTCACCACCACATAGTTCACACATCTGTTGTTGAACCTGTGCAACAGTCTTTAACTCTTTTGGCAATTGTGCAAGTGTCTTTGTGAGATTCTCCAGTTGTTGAATTATTATTTTGTTCTGAGCTAACAAGGCATCATTGGATTGCAACTGTAGAAGTCCTTTTTGTTGAATAGGAGCTCCTCTTTCACTGTTCAACTCATTGTCATTAGTAGCCATGTTTTCAATTATTTAAGTTGCTTCCTCTGGAGTCTTCCATTTAATATTGCCTCCAGCTGAGGCGTCTAGCATCAACTTGGTTTGTGAACCAAGACCTCCAAGGAAGAATAGGACTACTTCTCCTTCGTCAAATCCATGCGTGGGAGTCTTTCTTAATAGGCTTTTGTACCTATCCCATGCGTGACCTAGTGATTCCTTCATGCCTTGCCTGAAAGATGAGATCTCTTGCTTTCCTTTGCTTACCTTGGATTGTGGGAAGTATTTGTTCAAAAACTTTGTCACTACAGCTTCCCACTCTGTAAAGCTCCCTTCTAGAAAAGAGTTCAACCAAAGCTTAGCATTGCCTCCTAATGAGAAAGGAAACAAGCTAAGTTTGATTGCTTCGTCAGGCACCCCATTTATCTTCACTGTATTGCAAATTTCATTAAAGGTTATGAGGTGCTCATATGGGCTTTCATGTGACAACCCATTAAATTGATTACTCTTAACCAATTGGATTAACGTCGGTTTCACCTCCATGTTAGCTGCATTGACCCTCGGTCTTGCTATGCTTTTAAAATGTTGAGGGCCAACTACATTGGTGTAATCTGCAAGAGTCCGTCTAACATTATTATTCTCCATCTCTCAGTGCTATGGTGAGAACCTTGTGGTGAAGGTTGTATGAGATCTTCAGGAGGAGGAAAAAGTTCTCTAGACGTACGGATTCTTCTCCTCCGTCTACTCTCGTCTAAGCCTTTAAGAAGAGGTTCCGAGGTTTTCTTGCTTCTAGTTTGAATTGCTTCCTGCATACACAAGAAAACAAGTCCCTAGAAAAATTTGTTAACACAAAAAGATAGATAAGATATAAAATAAGAGATAAGAAGATAAAAGATAGAAAGATAGAAGAGAAAATAAAAACAGAAAAATAAAAACAAAAAAATAAAAACAAAAAAATAAAAACAGAAAAACAAAATAAAATAAAATAATAACCGAAAAATAAAAACAAAAAATAAAATAAAATAAAATAATAACCGAAAAAAAAAGAAAATAAAAATAGAAAATAAAAAAAGAAAAATAAAAACAAAAAACAAAATTCAAAATTTAAAATTCAAAATTCAAAAACAAGTCAAAGATAATCAATAATCACACAAATAAACTAGTTAAACCACGAGTCCCCGGCAACGACGCCAAAAACTTGATGACAAATTTATGAACACCGAAAAACGACGCCAAAAACTTGTTTAACCCTCGGCAAGTGTGACCGAATCGTATCAAGTAATAAACTCGGTAAGACCAAGTATCGTTCTCCCAAAGGAATCACGGCCTAGTTAGTTATATGATTTCTTGATTATTTAAGACTTGTGAACAAATTGTTATAAGTTTCAAATGCAAAAGACAAAAAGTAAACATGTATAAATGTGATGATCAATGGAAAAGAAGAACACAAACACTGAACGAATTATATGGATGAGTATATTGTTGGGGTAATCAATTTCATCTTATCCACTCTCATATATTTTAGGAATTCATCAATGTTAATGCCACTCTCTAAATTACCTTAAACCCGATGTCTCGGCAAAGAAAGCCTATCCTTAATTATGAGTTCATACAATTCCTACCATCCCTAATTATTAATTCTGAAGCACAGAAGCTTAATGGCAACCAACCCTCATATCCCTGTGTCTAGGCAATACTGCTTTTGGGAGAATTTTCCCGGATCTAGATTTTACCGTATGTGTCCATATCAATAAAACCAATAATCATGACATCGAATGAGTTAAACAATGCATGCTTTGAGCAAAGAGGAAAAACCCTAACTAATGATGAAAGAAAGCATGTATCATAAATATGATGTTTAAACACAAAATTCCATATATGAGAGCTTTAAAAGATTACATTGATTCCCCAACAACAAGAAGAGTTTAGTTCACTATATTCATGGTGAAACTAGATGAAATACAGTGAAAGAGATAGAAAAACCCTAGAAAGAGAAGAGGAGAGCGGTCACCATCTCCAATTCTACCCCCAAGGGGTGAAAAGTGTGTTTTGCGTCTTCTCCAGCCAAAGATACAAACCCTAGGACGTCCTGAAGCTTATATACTATTCTAAAAATACAGAAAATTAAGCCCAAGCCCATAAAAGTAACAGAAAACTGGTCCAAGCCCATTTAGAATGGCGCTCAGCGGTACCATCACATAATCCATTTTGCCCCCCAGTTGTTGTTTTGCCCCTCAACGGTGATTTCGGCACCTGAAAACTGCCGCTCAGCGCCACTCGATCGCACTTTTTCGACATTCTGGTTGACTTTTCAGCATTCTAGTTGACTAGTTGACTTTTCTGGTTGACTGTTTGACTTTTCTGGTTTCTGGTTGACTTTTCAGCATTCCAATCATTCGGTACTTCAATTCTTCTTTCACACCATTCAATTAGCCTACAAAATCAAGGGAATCTTGCACAAAACCATTAAATTCACCTTCAACTCTCTTATTCACAAAACTAAAGCAAAAATATGAGTTCAAGCTAGTTTCTAAGTCTTAAAGGTTGCTTTTGGTATCAATTTTAAGCATAAAAATAACGGTTTTTCAACCGTTATCAGATTGAAAATTTGTTCATGATCTATATATGCCTCGGTTTAAAAGAAACCGAAGCGCAAGATGTCCACTACCTCGGTTAAGCCAGAAATCGAAGCATAAAGTTTTGTCGTTGTACCCTGCTCCTTTGCAAATCAGCTGACAAACTGGAAAACTTTTTGAAAAATACATACTGTCTCGGTTACAATCAGAACCGAGGCATAAAGGTGCCAACTGAGTCATATAGGTTCTATATATTTTTAAAATTGCCATTATAATTTTCATTTTTTATTATTTTTTGATATAATAGGCATCGGTTAAGTTGAAGAACTGAAACAGTATAGTTATATTACCTCTTTATATTTTGAACCGAGGCCGTATAAGCCCAGATCCTCTTCTCTTTTTAATTCCAAGTGGGCTTTAATTAAGGGTTCAACTTTTTTTCCTTTCGGAGCAAGCCCAGATCCTCCTCTTTCCCTTGAACGCGCACGAGCAGCGAGGCTAAAGCTTCTTCCCTTGAACGCAGACGAGATGCGAGAGTGTTGTGATGGTGGTAAGTGACCAACGAAGGCATGGAGAGACGCGGCGAGGTCGCGTCTGATAGCGGTGAGGCGCGGCGAGGTCGCGTTTGATAGCGGTGAGGTCGCTTCTGATAGCGGCAAGGCGCAGCGAGGTCGCGTATGATAGTGGCGAGGCGCGGCGAGGTCGCGTCTGATAGCAGTGAGGCGCGGCGAGGTGGCCTCTGATAGCGGTAGCGCTTCCCCGAAGGTTCCAACTCCGACTTCTTCGATGGAGACGACTACGCGAGGACGTTGGCCGTTCTGATTCGCGGCGCAAGTTTCCTTCTCCTCCTTCTTCCTTTGTTTTCGTTTGAGTTTTAGGGGTTTCCTGTTTCGTATAAAAACGTGTGTTGGGTGCGAATGGGGATGCGATGACGGACAAAGGCGGCGGTGGCGCGTTGCGAGGAAGGCGGCAGCGGAGTGAATCCTTTTTCGATTTGGCATTTTAGGGTTTTTGAAATTGAGAATTGGAGAATTAGGTTTTTCATTCTCAGATTTGGGGTTTCTGTTCTTGTTTTTGCGACTTAGGGTTTCAGCTATTCATCTAATTTTGGGGTTCCAGTTTTGTTATCTGAGTTTGTGAAACAACGTGGTTATGTCCTGAAACAAAATTCCTGGCTTGGGAAAATTAGGTATAACTCGGATTGCAGAGGAGATTCTCTCCAAGGGCGGGTCTTATTCATCTTTAACGTTTTTCATAGCCATTCTGGTCACTCGTCTAGCGGAAGAAGTGGATGGCGGAGGATGGTGGACGAAAGGTTGAAAGAAGGGCGTGAGAAAGGGAAGAGCGTAGGGAATCTAGAAGAAAGGCGTGAGACAGGGATATCATTTCAAATTCATTTTTGGGCTTCTGTCTTTGCAATCTTGATGTTTTTCAGTTTGGGGGTTTGAAATTAGAATTTGGAATTGAAATCAGAACCGAAGCACAAAGGTGGCTAAAATAAAAAAAAGATCCTACTACCTCGGTTTAGGTTCCAACCGAGGCAGTAGAGGGAGACAAAGTAACTCGGTTCGGAATCGAGGCAAAGAGTCTACCACTTTTTGCCTCGCCTAAATATGCCTCGGTTCAGGAACTGCTGCCTATGGGCAAAAATAACCGGTGCCATTTCCTCTTACTACACTAGTGGTCCCTCACCGATAAGTTCTCTTCTTCTAGATTCCCTAATTGGTTCGCCTCTCGTTTGAACTCCATTTTTCATCCCGTTACACTATTATGAAAACCCTAAAAATTAGGGAACCTAATCCCTATTGGAATTTTGCGAAATTAGTTTTACAAATGTGGATAGAAAATAGGGTTGGATGCAAAGATTTTGTATATTAAAGCTTTCACTGTTTTGAAGTTTATGACACTAGTGCAGAAAGGGCTTTAGACGTCTGTTATTTTGGCCTTTTAACGTCGGATCCACATCCGACGTCTTTGTGGGTGACGTTAATCAGACGTCGGACAGTGCATACCCGATGTCTATGTAGACGTCGGACTGGATATACCAGACGTCTACATAGACGTCGGAGGTGGATATAACAGACGTCTATATAGACGTCAGATGTTGGATATAACAAACGTGTATGTAGTCATCAGATGTAGGCATATCCGACGTCTATAGGCCCTAAAACGTTTTGTTCACTGTACCTCATTGGACGTCGGTTTGTGCATTGACAGACGTCTATAGACGTCAGGCAGTGAATTAACCAACGTCTATTGGGTGTTTTTTTTTGAAAAAATTAATTTATTTTTGCAATAAAACCACACTTGAAAAACAGAAAATTGTCCCAAAACAATATACTATAATATATATATATATATATATATATATATATATATATATATATATGCGTTTCATATAAAGAAAGTTCTACTTAATGTAAAAAACAATCCAATACCAAAACTATCAAAATATAAACTTAAACTAAACCAAAGTAATGTTCAACAAGAAATATAAGTGATCCTAGCTCTATCTTTGTAGAAGATAATTTGTCCACTCCTGCCTTATCTGCCTAATTGTGTCCTCTAGTATAGGAGATGTACTCTTGAAGCGCTGCAAAATGAAGAAAGATTCATTATGGTTTCATATATGTTTAAAGATGAATTTGATTTTTAATGTATTCAAGGTATGCATCATTACCTCATTCCAGTCATCTGTAATAACAACTCAAATGATGTTCTTAATCCAACACATGACATAGAAGCCACATTCCCATGAATCTAGATGTTGGTTACACTGAAATGACAAACTAAATAGTCAAGAATTTAGATCATTCAATATCATAGAAAATGAATTAGAAGTATAAATGACTTACAACCTTTGGATACAAAATTTGAACTAGTTGACCTCGAGATTTACCAATAACTCTATTTAGATTGAAAACACAAAGTAAAATTAATATAACTATATTTATCATAAAAGTTTAAGGTGAACATCAAATTCAAAGTCATTTTTGGAGAAACACTTACCCTTGAAGCATGGTTCTCACGTCAGTTTTCATATTCCTGTGCAACGAACAAAACCATATAATTTTACATTGTTTGGGAATAATGACCATCAGTTGCCAGTGCGACCTATCACGATTGACAAATAGTTATTTAACTAATTAAGTAAACTATAATAATGAACTTTTACATATAACAACACCTACCCATCAATGTATGGCACAAGGTATACGTCTCTTTTTGACTCATCCATCCATGTTTGCAAATAATGTTGTTTGCTTTCAAGTGTGTTACCAGAAGGTTGAATGGTCTAAGGTTCAACAAATTCGTACATGGAAGACCGACCTTGGTCTACAACGATTGTGTCCATGTACCTAAAACAACAAAGTTAAGTTGTTAGAAACTAGGAATCTAAATAAAACTAATATGGAAGACAAAATTAACTATCTTACCTACACCACAGTTGAATGATGGAAATATTCAACATCCTGTCTCCCTCAATCACCTCTAATTCATTAGTTAATGTGATATATACTAGCACATTGGGGGAGACCAAATACTCTCAAATCCCAGTATAGTTCTAATGGTGCTCTCTTAAACCTGGGTAATCTTGTCATTAGCTTTGATAGAGGATCATCCTCCATTTCAGCCATGTCATCATCTTCATGTATGACTGTACCATGAATCGGCTACTTCTGAGGACGTGTGAACTGAAGATAAGAATTTCAAAGTTATAAACAAATATTTTTAAATTGAACATAGAAATAGTAATAGCAAAGACATTATACCTGTGGAGTAGCGATGTGTGACATGATCAATGCTCTAGGCCAGGCTATAAATGATCCTATGGCCTCCCCACAAAATGAATTTCTGGAGTGGGTACAAGCACCTGAGCCTAGGGATCCCGAACCTCATCAATCGTCACACGCACGTGATGGGGTAATATGAGAACACCATGAATAGTTTTCCCTCCCTCAAGCACTCGTCCGACAACGACAATGCGTGGGGATCCCCATCAACCAACAACTCATATTGACCTCTATACTAAGTAGGTTCTACAGCAAAGCATGATCCTCTAGTGTTGACACGAGGTGGTGTGGGATTTTTAGCGGGCCCCATGGTGCCCTCCGTCATGGAATATAGCTTCTCTTTAAGCGCTCTTTGTATTTCTTTTTGTTCTTGTAGCTACTCCATGAATCGTTGCTCCATTGATCTCATGCTTTGGTTGAGTCTTTCCTCCCACTGAAGATCCATCTGCCTCAGTGCCTCCTGACTCATTGATTGAGTGTTTTTCTGTGTAGGGCCAAAGTAGTCACGAAGACCATTCGCCCTAGGAACTCCACGTACACGTCCTGTGTGCTCAGGCTTTCCAATGGTCGTTGTTAGAATGTCATCCCTACCTTGCACAACAAATGTTCCCTGAGTCTGCTGCTTGTTTACCCCTCGACAAGTGTAACCGAATCGTATCAAGTAATAATCCTGGTAAGACCAAGTATCGTTTCCCAAGAGACTCATGGCCTAGACAGTTATGTGATTTATTAGTTAATTAAGACTTGTGAACAAATTGTTGTAAGTTTCAAATGCAAAAGACTGAAAAGTAAATATGTATGCATGTGATGATCAATGGGCAAGAAGAAACAAACACGTGAATTGAAATATATGGATGAATATGTTGTTGGGGTTTATCAATTTCATCCTTTTCCACTCTCTTGTATTTAGGAATTCATCATTATTTTCATTAATGTTAATGCCACTGTCTAAATTACTTTAAACCCGATGTCTCGGCGAAGAAAGCCTAATCATAATTACTCGTTTACAATGTCTTATCTCCTTAGCAATTAATTATGCATTATAATGAACTGAAGCTTAAAGGCAACCAACTATCATACTCCTATGTCTAGGTTGGTAATATACTGATGGGAGAGATTCCCCAGATCTAGATTTCCCCATATGTGTCCATATCGACAAAACCAATAATCATGACATCGAATGAGTTAAATAATGCATGCTTTGTTTGAGCAAAGAGGAAAAACCCTAACTATTAATGAAAGAAAGCATGTATCATATAAATGATCTTGAAGAAAAAATTCCATACAAGAGAGTTTCTAAAGATTTACATTGATTCCCCAACAACAAAATAAGCTTAGTTCACCATATTCATGGTGAAACTAGATGAAATACAATGGAAAAGTGAAGGATAGAACCCTAGAAAGTTAAGAAAGGAGGCTTAGCATCCAAAATCCTCCTCTAAGGGGTGAAAGAGTGTGTTTTTGCTTCGTCCCAGCTAAAGATTCAAACCCTAGAACGTCCTAAAGCTTATATAATATTCTAAAAAATACAGAAAAGTAGGCACAAGCCTAGAAGAGTGCCGCTCAGCGGTAGTAACGCGTTGTCAATTCTTCCCTTCAGCGGCATAGTTACCCCTCAGCGGTGCCAACGAGTACTAAAAAGTGCCGCTCAGTGGTAAATGGCGCTGAGCGGTACTTGCTGATTCTCTTCTTTTGCACTTTTATTGTCATTTTCTAATTCCATCTTTATCCCTTTTCACTTCTTTCATCAATTTCACCTAAAAACCTGCAAAAACAAGGAAATCAAACATAAAACCTGTCCAACTCTGTTATTTCCACTAATTCAACAAAATCATGAGTTCAAGCTAATTTCTAAGTCATAAAGATTGTGATTGAAGTCAATTTTAAGTATAAAAATAACAGTTTTTCAACTGTTATCACAACCCTAAACTTAGAACTTTGCTTGTCCTCAAGCAAATAAGATGTAACTCAATCTTCTACCAATCCATTCAATGGTTCACCACATTTAAAAAGCATTCTTTCAAGATAAGTAAATACTCAATTTAGCTCATCAACAAGACTTCAATCAAGAGGTGCACATGCTTTCAGTGTTCACTCAATCACATAATATTCAATCAAATGCTATTTTTATGAATGATCAATCAACTAAGCGAAGATGTTCTTATGTGTTCATGGAATCTATCCTCACTAGATAAAGTGTTTCACTCAAACAGACAAGTGTATAGGAGATATTCACTCATTCATTTTACTATCACAATGTCACATGAATCAATTTTGCCTTTCATTTAACCATAATCAAAAACATTTACAAGCAAGCATCATAACAAGGACTTTTCAATGGCTTATAATGTGGCTGGGCTAACAATAACAATTGGTTTTTCTGGATCACAAAACCCTTGAGTTAAGAGAATCATCTAAACACAATCATTCTTAAGTATTCCCAACTTTCTTTTGCATTGAGCTTTTCTTTTATTTTTCTTTTGCTTTTCACATGCTTACTTTTGGCTCAATGCTTTTTATTTTCCTTTTCTATTTTCCAACAACCCCAAACTTGAACATTTATCAATACCACAAAATATTTTCAACTTAACTCAAGGTAAAGCTTTTCAAAAAGGGTTTTCAAATCATGTTCAAGGCTAAGGGTTCAAAGGATAACACACTTAGTGTTCTCTTTTAGTGGGCTAAATTCATGCATCTGGCTAATAAAAGGGGTACCAACAAATGGCCTTGATCATATGATGCAAACAAGCACGTGATTCAATCATAGGAAACCTGGCGAAGTCATTCATGCTTTCAAAGTAATAACATTCAACAACAACTTTGGAGCTCAAAATCTCACATAAAGGCTCATTCACATTCCACATACACATCCTGCTTAACCTCATAATCACAATCATAACATCATGCATTTGTTCACAATACTTGTGAACCACCTGTATAAGCATATAATGTGCACATTCTCAATCATTAATCAAGATCAAAACATCATCAAGCATTACTCATCATGCAATAAGTCATAAGCAAACCATCAAAACAGACAAGTTTCAAATTGAGTACATCAACCCTATTCTAAAAACAGAAGCAAATAAGTTCAATATTACAAAACACAAGATATAAAAGATCTTGCTCTAGTGCTGATAGCATCCATCAATAGATGCTATCTCAGCTCCTCATCAGCCTGTGCTGTCATCTGTATCTTCCTCCTCTTCATTATCTTCAACATCCTCAAATGCGTCATCATCATCCTCTTCATCTTCCTCCATGGCTGAAGCTTCAGCTGCTCCAGCTCTGTTGCCTTGGATTTCCTCCTCTGGTCAATCCACCACACTATGGAATTCATCCATAGTCCACCTATGTGCTGGGGGTGTATCATATAGCCCAATAATCATCTTAGCAGTTGCCACCTGTCCTCTGTGAATGGACTGCATTTGTGCACCTATAATAGACATGTACATGTCTCTCATCTGGAATGGCTCTGCCTCATAAGTCTCTGCAGATGCCTGACTCTCTGCTGGTCTTCTTTCTCTACGAGGACATTGTGGTTGAACTGGCTGAGCTGCCTCGTCTCCTCCACAATACTGCCTATAATAAGCTTCATCAATGGATTTCCTCGGCCTTTCAAATGGTGGAGCAGAAGTATCCACCCCAGCTATCTTGCACAAATGTGTAATCAAGGAAGGATGCCCTAAAGGTGCCTTGTTGTTCATCGTGTTGGCACACATTTGTATTTCATTTGCAATCACTTGGCCAATATTAATGCTCATATTTCTAAGCACACAGTAGACGAGAAGTGCCCTGCTAAGAGTAATATCTAAAACATGAGAACACGGTTGAATGTTGGCATGGGAGAATGCCATCCAATACTTAGCAAGAGAAGTCAGATCAGTCCTCCTTATATTCACCACTGCACCATTTCTGTTCCTCTGGAAGTGTGCTCCAGGTACACATAGAACACTCTCCACATCATTAAAATCAGTGCCTTCCTCCATACAGAGAGCAAATTGGCACTACTCTCCAACCCATTCAATACCCAAAAAGCTGTTGATAGAGGTAGGATCATACCTAATAGCGTGGCCTCTAACATAGCTTAGGTAATCCTCACCTGGATAATCACATATCCTTCTTGCATTGGTGTAAAATTCCTTTACCACTGCTATATTGGCTGGTGCAGGGTAGGTGGCCAATCTCCTCCAGTTTCTTCCCATCAATTTCTCTCCAAACTGAGGAGCAAAGTTAGGTATCATTCCAGCTTTCCTTTCCATCAGGAATCTCCTATCTTGAACAATCTTAAAATGCTTCTCATGTTTGCGAGATAGGAACCTACTAGAATGAGGTTGTTCAGGTTGCTTGTCTTTCCTCTTGGAGGTTGTGGTCTTCAATCTTTTGCCTGAAGAGGATGCCATCCCTACATCAAACACATATTACAAAACCACAAAACATGTTGTTAATCATTAGTAAATGATGACAAATTTATGAACACCGAAAAACGGCGCCACAAACTTGTTTTACCCTCGGCAAGTGTGACCGAATCGTATCAAGTAATAAACTCGGTAAGACTAAGTATCGTTCTCCCAAAGGACTCACAGCCTAGTTAGTTATATGATTTGTTGATTATTTAAGACTTGTGAAAAAATTTATTGTAGGTTTTAAATGCAAAAGACAATAATTAAACATGTATGCATGAATTTGATCAATGGAGAAGAGGAAATCAAACACTTTAAGGAATTAGATGGATGAGTATGTTGTTGGGGTTATCAATTTCATCTTATCCACTCTCAGATATTTTAGGAATTCATCAATCTTTTCATCAATGTTAATGCCACTCTCTAAATCACCTTGCAAGAAGGCCTATCCTTAATTACGAGTTCATACAATTCCTAGCATCCCTAATAATTAATTCCGAAGTGTAGAAGCTTAACGGCAACCAACCCTCATATTCCTATGTCTAGACAATATGCTATTGGGAGAAATTCCCCGGATCTAGATTTCCCCGTACGTTCCCATATCGACAAAATCAATAATCATGACATCGAATGAGTTAAACAATGCATGCTTTGAGCAAAGAGGAAAACCCTAACTAATGATGAAAGAAAGCATGTATCTCAAATAAGATGTTTAAACACTAATTCCATATATGAGAGTTTCACAAGATTACATTGATTCCCCAACAACAATACAAGGTTTAGTTCACCATATTCATGGTGAAACTAGATGAACAATAATGAAAGAATGAAAGATAGAACCCTAGAAAGATGAGAAGGTAGCCTTAGCATCCAAGATCTTCCTCCAAGGGG
>JAHCHA010012486.1:0-10626 GCA_027742795.1 Vigna hirtella | reverse complement strand
TTTTTTTTTTTTTTTTGAATTTGGTATGAAATAATAAGAAACAGAGGGTCGAAATAAAATCATGGAATACGCAAAACAATTTTTGAATTTTTGATTTTTTTTTTTAAAGGATAAAAATTTGAAAACTAAGAAAGAAAAATAAATATACATATCAGAATACAGATTTGGCACGCTTTAAACAAAAAAAAAAAATTTATCAAAAAGATTTTTTTTTTTTTTTTTTAATTAATTTTTTTTATTATTTTTTTTTATTTTTTATTTTTTAAAAAGATAATAATTCGAAAATTAATAAAGAAAAAAAAAGGAAAAACAAACATAACAGAAAACAAAATGCAGAATCTCCCCCAGACCACATTTAAACTACACTGTCCTAAATGTTTTCTAAACATAAGATCATCAATTAAAACGATAAACAGATAAAGGACAAGTGCACTAAAAATATGAAAATGGGGAAGAAAGAAAAAGAAAACTCCCCTGGTCAGGGTGGCAGTTGCCAATTTTGGATTTGTAGGGAGATGTTCTTCTCTTCAGGATCCAGCATGAGATTGTTGAGGACGAACTGCTTCATCCTCCAGATTTGATCAAGCAGGGAAATATCCTCCACCGCCGGATCTAAGCAGCAATTGTTGATGAGCGGGTCCAGCAGGTGTCTTCCAAACTTCGATTTGTCAGTGTTAGCACCTATGTTTTCCACTGTGGGTGCATGTTGGTCATCAAGTTTATACGTACCTCCTGCAACATGGTTAGTGCAATGTGGCACTACAAAAATTTCATGGAAGGGTATAATACCCAAATCCAGTGTAACAAGCTGAACCTCAGATACATTCTCAGAACATGAATCAATTTTAAAATTACATGCATTATCAACCACAGACTCAGATTCATGTTCAGTGCATGGAGAATAAACATTCGAATGTGATAGTAAAAAGCGGTTCTCATCATGCACAGAGGAAAAATTAAAATCAGACTCAGCAACAATATAGTCATTAGCATACCATTCATCATCACAATCAACAGAATAATCAAATTGTGGTATGCTTACCTCCACTTCTTTGAAGATTTGTAAAGTAGTGGAGGATGAAAGTGGTCTACCTGGTTCAGAACTACTGCTTATTCTTGTCTGGTCCTCAAAATCTTCAGCATTCTCCTCAGGTGCAAGAGTGGCCATCTGCCCGATCTGATCACTCAGATTCTGCATGGCAGCTTGAGTTTCCTGCTGGATCTTCATGCTCTCTTGCTTGAACTTGAAATTCTGCATGGTCATCTGCTCCAATAACTCCTGCAATGTGGGCTCAGAAGTTGAAGGCTGAGGAGTTATTTGAGTAGGAGCATCATACTGCTGACTCTCATATTGGTGGACTGGTGGAGGCATGAAAGGACTCTGGAATGATGGTTCTTGATATTGATGCTGTGGAGCATTGTACCATTCCAAGTTAGGGTCATTCCATCTAGGACCGTTGTTGTATCCATCTTGCTCAGGGGAAAATTTGCTCAGAAAGTTTTCCTCAAGATCTTCCCATTTGGTAATGAGTCCTGGAGGAAGACAATACAGCCAATCCTTAGCTGCTCCTTGTAATGAATGCGGAAATGCCCTCAAGAAAATGTGATCATCCGGGACATTTGGAGGTTTCATATAACAACAAATTCCATAGAACTTCTCCAAGTGCGTATGTGGGCATTCATTCGCAACTCCATGAAAATGGGGCAACAAATTTATCAGTCCATTGGTGAGAATTAAATAATCACTATCCTCAGTAGGTGGAACCAGCTCCCAAAGGGAGCTCTCAAAAGTTTGAGGATGAGACATTTTGTTCTCATCATAGAAATCAACAGAATTAAAATCACAGTAATATGCAGAATAAGAGTCATAGCTAGAGGCATCGACAGAATAAGCAGTATTCACATAGCCAGAATAGGTAGACATGAAAAAATAAAAATAAAACACAATACTAAAAATTACGAAACAGATAAATCACAACACATTTATACATGTTACACGCACACAAAAGAAAGAACATAATAATTAATTTTTTTTTTTAATTAACAGACATAATACAAAACACAACACAATAAAAATATAAAAGACAAAACATATATTACAACCACGTAATAAAACAAAAACAGTAAAAATCTAAAACAAGAACCTGGACTGAAGTGACAACGCCGCCAAAATTTGCTGAAGGTGTCGTTGTCGCCTACAAAAATATACAAGACAAAACACACAAAACAAACATATTAACAGAACAAAACTTTATACAACAAAAATGTAAAACCAAACCGTCATTGGTCCCCGGCAACGGCGCCAAAATTTGATGCGGGCGTCGCGACCCGTCAAATTTGATTGCACGAAATTATGCAGTATAGACTAGGAAGTGACTCCTAGGTCGTCTCTCAAGGACCAATTTGGGTTCAGTCTCAGATTTTACACGAAAAGGGGGGGGTTTTGTGATATGGTTTTGTGCAGTAAAATTAAAGTGGACTGGAATTTAAACGAGACAGAATTTAAAAACACTGAAATAAACTTTAAAGACAATAAAAACTGAACGGTAAAGGACGGTAAAAATGGAACAGTAAATATGCAGAAACGGTAAAAACATTGTAATTAAAATTTTCCAAAAGCATTAGTAAAAATAAACGATAAAAACAACGTCTGAAAATAAGATGAACAGGAAAATACATTGACCGAATTTTAACGTTTTAGAAAACAGTAAACGGTAAAAATAGAAGCACTTGACTAAAAATAAAATTCATCAAACATTCAACACTTTAATTAAAATTCTTGAACGGTACAACTAAAAATGAAACGAGCAAATGTGACAGGTTCAGAAATGAAAACTACACACTGCTGAAATTAAAAACACAGATAGCTTTGAAAAAGGAAGAGGCGAGAGCCTCCTCCCAGACGTGGATGCTATCCTAGACTACTCCTAAAATCTGATGATCCTTCTCTGCTTGCTGATACTCTTTTATAGCCCAAACTCTCTGGACGTGAATTGCTGGCCTCCCAAACCCGTGAGTTTCCAGTAAAAACCGTGACCTTCTTTTGATTCAATGTGGTCCCCTCCAAAATGCTACTGCCCAAGCTGCTTGATTGTGCAGGCCGTGATTGTGGCTTCTTCATCCACCTCCATATTTGTTGCCAACTTCTCTGCAGATGGGGAACCCTTTCATTCAATAACCATTCTCGTGGCAGCTGGACCGAGAATTGTGTGTTGTGGTTTCTTCCATCCAGCTAATTAAATCACGTGAGCTCCTTTCATTGCGGTATACTTTTCTCAAGGTCGTATGCTCTCGGACGTGCAGTGCTGGATCAGTTGGACCGTGACACCTCTTCTCCTTCAGTGGTGACTTCAAGCTTAACGCTGTGTGAAGGCTGGACGTGGCAGCTGCTCCAATATTCTTCCATTCATCCGTTTCCACTCCAAACCTTGCTGCATGAAGTCTTTGCTTGGACCAGGCCGTGAGCATTCAGCGTGGCCTCCTTCTTCAGTCCCGGTTCCTCTTCATTCTAGTGTACTTCTTCTTCAACTTCTTGGTAGCACAAGCTTGAAGTCGAGACATCTCTTACCCCAGCTGGACCGTTTCTTCTTGCATGGCAAACACTTCACTTACTTCAACAAAGGTGGCAGCTGCACTTATCCATTCTTGCTGGACGCTGCTATCTCGGCCTCTCCCTCTTCTTCTCTCTTTCATGCTTCTTTCTTCAACCGTTGACGCTTGAACCTCGGACGTTGATCAGCTACTGGACACTCCATAGACGTGCTGCTGGAAGGGAGAACCAAGAGCTCGTCCTCCTTCTCCAAATACGTCCAGCCTCCTTTCTTTGCTACTACTGTTGGAACGCTGCTCCTAGTTTCAAGAAAATTAATTCTCAGCATGGAGAAAAACCGTGAAAGCTGTGACAAAACCAAGAGCTTGCTCTCTTTTGAATTCGGGAAAACGTGGTTGTCAAAAGTGAGCTCAACGTGGTACCCTCCATTTTCTTAAAATTCAGTTCCAAGCCAAGAAAGGATGTGGTGGTTCCCACTTTACTTCAATTAAATTGTCTTGGCCGTAAACCTTCAAGTGTGGTTTCTCCTTCAACAAATGGTGGTGGCCCCTACTTCTATTATGTTGTCTCCCACTAAAGAGAAAGAAGACTTCCCATTTTGTATTGTTGCCGTGAGCTCTTTCAAGTGGTGGCCTCCATTATAAAATTTACATTGATTCATTATTGGTAAGTGCCGTATGGTGTTGTCCCTTGGACATGAGCTTTAAACTTGCTACCATGCTTCTTACAACAAGCAAAACCGTGAGGTGTTTACAAATGGTGGCCCCCTTTTTCCATGTGCTTTAACTTCTTAAACCAAGCCAATTTTTGCAATGGCAGTGTGATGTATATGGATTCCAAGCCAAATTTGCTTCAATAAATCCAAGAAATGAAGAAGTTCACGTGAAAGCAATTGTAATTTTGGATGTTGCCACAAAACCTTTGGAGCGTGCACTTCTAATTTTTAGCCAATCCAAACAAAATATTTCATCTCAAGTTTTCACGGATCACCACACAAAATAAATCTTCCAAGTAAATAACACTCTATGTAAATGAATAAGTTTTCAAATGTCCCAAATTGTATTTCCAATATTTTTCCTGCAATCACTAATGCAACTAATTAGTTCAGATGACTCAAATTAATCAAAATTAGAATTTCTGGCCAAATTAAGCACAATTAGCAAAACGGGATAATACCGGACATTCTAGCACAATTCTCCGATTAATTCTAGCACAATAAACTAAATGAAGTGAAGAAAATATTGACTCATCAAAATAGACCACACTTAGTCTTTTGCACTCCTAGGCAAAATTAAGACTCAAATCAGGGAATGGGTCAAAGGACTTTTAGGTAGGTGACATAAACTCAGCAGACAGAAAAATAAAGACTCACGAGAAAAATAAACAAAATTTACAGAATTCTCAAGAAGTCTGGACCGATGAAAAGATGTAGACAATATCCAACACAAAATCATGGAAAAGCACATACTTACAGAAATCATCCAAGCAATTCAATACATAGCAAAATGATTAATCAGTTCAAGAGGTGATTCAAAAATAACGAAACCTCACAGATGCACTACAGTGTTTCTCTCAAGTGTTTAAGGTAAATCAATGTCACTCGATGCACTCAAGAAAGCAAACACAAGTAGACTTGGCAAGTTTCTAATATCAATACTTAAAACATATGCATGTTCAGATCTAAAGGTCTTTCAGGGTTGTAATGGGGCCAAGGACAAGGGAGGATAAATATGGATAAGTAGCTACAGCTCAGAAGAAATAGAGGAGCACTGGGGAACAAGTGGAAATACAGTAAAATTTCACCCAACCTCTAATTCGATCCTCTTCTCGACTCCATTATTCACAAAATTATATAATTTTTTTATCATTTTTTTTCTTTCTCATCATTTTTTTTTTCTTCATCCTGTCTCTTTTTTTCTTTTCTCTCTCTACACACAACAGGATATAATTTATATTTTCAGAACATGATGAGGAACCAACTAGCCAATTCATCAAAATTCCCAAGGAGACCACACTTATTCACAAAACATTTTTATAGCTCTAGACTTTCCTAAGGTTAAGATAATCATGGTTTTTCACTTAGGGTCAGTGTATGAGCTTTAAAACAAAGAAATAGGGAAAGTATAGGCTCAAAGGGGTTATCAAAGGATAATATCAAGGTAGGCTTATTTGGCTAAAGAGGCTCAAGAAATAAAATGCCTTTATCATTTCTAAACATGCATATCAATCAAGTATTATCAAAAAGAATCAAGCCAAGGCATATGTGCAAGCAATCACGATACATATCACACACAAGAAAGAAGATTAAGTGGCTCAAATCTCACACAGGGTATTCGTCACAATCAAATCAACCTCTTAAACACATAATCATCTTTCCAGGCAGAGAAAAGCAAGGATTTTAAACCATAAGTATTAATGAAGTGAAGGAAAAATCTACAACTTAGACATCATCCAAAAATCAAGAGAAAAATGTAAAATTTATTGCACTCAAGATACACTAAAACAACTTAAAACAGAAAAAATTTAGCACTCAAAAACAAAAAATTTAACACACAAAACAAAGAACAATCATAATCTCTCCCAATAGACCACACTTAAACTACACATTGTCCTCAATGTGTTCTAATAATCAGATTATCAATTTCAAAGCAGTCAAATAATATAGACAAGTGCAATAAAAGGTTAGGAAAATGGGAAGAAATTTTCAGTAACATCCATCAGTAGATGTTATCAATGACATCCATCAGTAGATGTGTAAATCACCTAGCACCCATCAGTAGATGCTAATAATATTTTTTTTTTTTTTTTTTTTTTTTTTTGAAAAAGGAGAATACCGGCACTGTGACAACAGTTTCGGTGGCAACGACCGGAACTGTTGCTACAGTGGCATAATTTTTGGCTATAAAAGGGCACTTCCTCAGCGTCGAGCGACATTTCTGACTTCCCCTGCTCTCTCTCTACTCCTCTCTCTACTCTCTCTGCTCTCTCTCGAGCATCTGGATCTGCGAGGAAGCTCTGCCACCGTGCCATCTGAAAAATCTGAGATCCGTGAGGAGCCTCTGCCTCAGCGTGCCTTCGGAGCGTCTAAGATCTGCGTCAAGCTTCTGTAAGCCCTACTTCTCCGGGTAAGTCCTCTGCACCTTGGATCTCTATTTCTTCCTTCTATGCTTTCCATGATCTGCTTCTCTTTAAAGCTTTCAGATCTTTCATTTTTTTTCCTTTTCTTGCTTTCTTTTCCTTTATGCATATCGTTCTTCTTTGATTTCTGCCTCCTCCTATGCTTGCTCTGTTTTGCTCTCCCTTTCCCTTTTCTTGTTTTTCTTTATTATATTTTTTTTTTTCGGTTTCAGCTTTTCCAGTTTTCTTTTTATTATTATGCACACTAAAAACAACCAATAATCAAACTAAAAACATAAAGAATGGACAAAACACCGGACATAGATCCGTTAGGACCCTTTGCAAGGACCTGGACCTAAAACTGGACAATGGACAAACATGACATAGATCCGTTAGGACCCTTTTGCAAGGACCGTGAAACAGATCTGAGACCAGACACAAAAACAATCAAAGACAGACATGACAAAATAAATCTAAAAGGAAACAAGAACAAATAAAGAAAACACTGAACTAAGAATCTAATATTTTTTATGCTTTTTGTTGTTTTTGTTGTTTTTATATTTTTTTTATGTTTTAGAATACTAGCAGAGGAAAGATGACGAGTGAGATAGAATCAGAGAGATACACCAGTCAGCGGTGGCGTCCTACCGAAGATCAGACCCAGATGATGACCAGAATCTACAACTTTGGGGTCACACACCCAAGCCGAGCGCAAGTCGTCGAGATCGCGTCTCGACTAAGGACCTTCGCAGATGCCAGCGAATACAACGTGCACTGCTGGTTCAACAACCACGGCAATAGGGTCAGGCGCTGGCAAGCGGAGATAGACCCCACTGGCACTCAGTTTTCACAACTGCCGCTATATATGTACGGTAAGACTCTCATCAGATCCAATTGAATTTTCCATTCCTCTTCTATTATTAACAATTTTTTTTTTTTTTTTTTTTTTTGTTGAAAGAATATGACTGGGTGATAATGAGGGCACCGCGGCTGCTGGATCTGTTCCCCATTCCGATCATCATTGATGATGACAGAGATGAGCGACAAATCCCTCCACCCATGCTTCTCACATTCCGAACCAGAGCTCCCTCAACGGAGCTCTCCCTTAGACCACCACAACCAGCTCGAGAATTCTTCCAGTTTTAAATTTTTATTTTTTTTTTTTTTTTTTTTTTTTTTTTTTATCTTTTTGCTGGCCGAGTGTGGCCAAAATATTAATGATGACTGTAATATGAACAATTATTTTTTTTATGTTTTTATGTTTTTATTTATTATGGTGTGTAATATTAACGATCAGAAATGATCGACCCCTGAACAACTTAAATTTCATATATCTACTGCAATTTCATTTTCAGATCTGTTAAATCTCCATTTTTCCATTACTGTAATTTTTGCATTGATGAATGAAATATTTTCTTAGTCTAAAAAAAAAAATTTTAATCAAAAATCTGTATGAGACAACTAAGAAATTATTTTTACAATGAAGGAAAATAAGGAAAATTGAAATCTGAAGTGAAATTTTTTTTTTTTTTTTGAATTTGGTATGAAATAATAAGAAACAGAGGGTCGAAATAAAATCATGGAATACGCAAAACAATTTTTGAATTTTTGATTTTTTTTTTTAAAGGATAAAAATTTGAAAACTAAGAAAGAAAAATAAATATACATATCAGAATACAGATTTGGCACGCTTTAAACAAAAAAAAAAAATTTATCAAAAAGATTTTTTTTTTTTTTTTTTAATTAATTTTTTTTATTATTTTTTTTTATTTTTTATTTTTTAAAAAGATAATAATTCGAAAATTAATAAAGAAAAAAAAAGGAAAAACAAACATAACAGAAAACAAAATGCAGAATCTCCCCCAGACCACATTTAAACTACACTGTCCTAAATGTTTTCTAAACATAAGATCATCAATTAAAACGATAAACAGATAAAGGACAAGTGCACTAAAAATATGAAAATGGGGAAGAAAGAAAAAGAAAACTCCCCTGGTCAGGGTGGCAGTTGCCAATTTTGGATTTGTAGGGAGATGTTCTTCTCTTCAGGATCCAGCATGAGATTGTTGAGGACGAACTGCTTCATCCTCCAGATTTGATCAAGCAGGGAAATATCCTCCACCGCCGGATCTAAGCAGCAATTGTTGATGAGCGGGTCCAGCAGGTGTCTTCCAAACTTCGATTTGTCAGTGTTAGCACCTATGTTTTCCACTGTGGGTGCATGTTGGTCATCAAGTTTATACGTACCTCCTGCAACATGGTTAGTGCAATGTGGCACTACAAAAATTTCATGGAAGGGTATAATACCCAAATCCAGTGTAACAAGCTGAACCTCAGATACATTCTCAGAACATGAATCAATTTTAAAATTACATGCATTATCAACCACAGACTCAGATTCATGTTCAGTGCATGGAGAATAAACATTCGAATGTGATAGTAAAAAGCGGTTCTCATCATGCACAGAGGAAAAATTAAAATCAGACTCAGCAACAATATAGTCATTAGCATACCATTCATCATCACAATCAACAGAATAATCAAATTGTGGTATGCTTACCTCCACTTCTTTGAAGATTTGTAAAGTAGTGGAGGATGAAAGTGGTCTACCTGGTTCAGAACTACTGCTTATTCTTGTCTGGTCCTCAAAATCTTCAGCATTCTCCTCAGGTGCAAGAGTGGCCATCTGCCCGATCTGATCACTCAGATTCTGCATGGCAGCTTGAGTTTCCTGCTGGATCTTCATGCTCTCTTGCTTGAACTTGAAATTCTGCATGGTCATCTGCTCCAATAACTCCTGCAATGTGGGCTCAGAAGTTGAAGGCTGAGGAGTTATTTGAGTAGGAGCATCATACTGCTGACTCTCATATTGGTGGACTGGTGGAGGCATGAAAGGACTCTGGAATGATGGTTCTTGATATTGATGCTGTGGAGCATTGTACCATTCCAAGTTAGGGTCATTCCATCTAGGACCGTTGTTGTATCCATCTTGCTCAGGGGAAAATTTGCTCAGAAAGTTTTCCTCAAGATCTTCCCATTTGGTAATGAGTCCTGGAGGAAGACAATACAGCCAATCCTTAGCTGCTCCTTGTAATGAATGCGGAAATGCCCTCAAGAAAATGTGATCATCCGGGACATTTGGAGGTTTCATATAACAACAAATTCCATAGAACTTCTCCAAGTGCGTATGTGGGCATTCATTCGCAACTCCATGAAAATGGGGCAACAAATTTATCAGTCCATTGGTGAGAATTAAATAATCACTATCCTCAGTAGGTGGAACCAGCTCCCAAAGGGAGCTCTCAAAAGTTTGAGGATGAGACATTTTGTTCTCATCATAGAAATCAACAGAATTAAAATCACAGTAATATGCAGAATAAGAGTCATAGCTAGAGGCATCGACAGAATAAGCAGTATTCACATAGCCAGAATAGGTAGACATGAAAAAATAAAAATAAAACACAATACTAAAAATTACGAAACAGATAAATCACAACACATTTATACATGTTACACGCACACAAAAGAAAGAACATAATAATTAATTTTTTTTTTTAATTAACAGACATAATACAAAACACAACACAATAAAAATATAAAAGACAAAACATATATTACAACCACGTAATAAAACAAAAACAGTAAAAATCTAAAACAAGAACCTGGACTGAAGTGACAACGCCGCCAAAATTTGCTGAAGGTGTCGTTGTCGCCTACAAAAATATACAAGACAAAACACACAAAACAAACATATTAACAGAACAAAACTTTATACAACAAAAATGTAAAACCAAACCGTCATTGGTCCCCGGCAACGGCGCCAAAATTTGATGCGGGCGTCGCGACCCGTCAAATTTGATTGCACGAAATTATGCAGTATAGACTAGGAAGTGACTCCTAGGTCGTCTCTCAAGGACCAATTTGGGTTCAGTCTCAGATTTTACACGAAAAGGGGGGGG
>JAHCHA010012485.1:0-12507 GCA_027742795.1 Vigna hirtella | reverse complement strand
TTACCTCTTGAAGACTTCCTTTGCTAAATCTTTGAATCTATCTTCTCCAAGACTTCCAGTGCCAAGGTTTCTTTCTCACTCCAGCAACTCTGAACTTCACCTCCTTCACCAATTTTGCAGCAAGGGTTTCCTCTCTCATTTCAGAACCCAGCACCCCCTTATATCTTCCACGTTGTTGGATGGTGCCAGCAAGGAGAGTAAAATCCGGACGTCTTTGCTCCCCACTTCCAAATAAAACCAAATTCTCCCCTTTTTCATGGCAACCCGTGACTCCCTAATTGCTTCCCCCAATTTTCCAAATAAAACAAAACCTACCTCTCCCTATGGCAGCTAGCGTTTCCCCCATCCAATCTTAAAATAATATATAAAAAAAACAAGACTAGGTCCTTACATTCTCCCCAACAACAAAAATTTTTGTCCTCGAAAATTAGGACTTACCAGAAAACAAGTGAGGATATGACTTCTTCATCTCTTCCTCCTTCTCCCAGGTAGAATCGCCAGTTCTACTGTCCCAAATGACTTTGATCAGTCTGGTAGCTTTCCCATCTGGTCGTTTGGATAGCCTCTCATCTACTTTGACCGGTTGCATCTCTATAGAGAGATCTTCCTTGACTTGTACAGTGTCAGCTTCCAACACATGAGAAGGGTCGGGGACATACTTCCGAAGCTGAGAAACATGAAAGACTGGATGGAGATTAGCTAGCTGGGGCGGCATAGCTATCTCATATGCGACTGGTCCGATGCGTCTAGAAATCTGATATGGCCCAAGGTATCTGGGAGAAAGCTTCTTAGCTCGAATAGCCTTTCCTACTCCAGTAGTAGGCGTCACACGAAGAAACACATGATCACCGGCCTCAAATTCCAAAGGCCTGCGTCTTCTATCAGCATATGATTTTTGCCTACTCTGTGAGGCTCTCATCCTTTCTTGAATCACTTTCACTTTCTCAGTCGTTTGTTGCACTATTTCTGGCCCAGTCAACACAAACTCCCCATCCTGAAACCAGCATAAAGGTGTCCTGCAACGCCTCCCATAAAGAGCTTCGAACGGTGCCATTCCAATACTGGTCTGAAAGCTATTATTATATGAGAATTCCACCAATGGCAACACTTCATCCCAGACTCCCATATGATCAAGTATACACGTCCTAAGCAGATCCTCCAATGACTGTATAGTCCGTTCTGACTGACCATCAGTCTGAGGATGGTAAGCAGAAGTCATCTGGAGTTTACTGCCCATCTCATTCTGTAAAGTCTGCCAGAAACGAGAAGTGAAGCGGGGGTCTCTGTCCGATATGATGCTGGAAGGCACACCATGCAATCTAACTATTTCCTTGATGTACAACTGAGCTAATTTCTGCATAGACATCTTCAAATTAATTGCCAAGAAGTGAGCACTCTTGGTCAATCTATCAACTATTACCCAGATGGCATCATGCTTTCTGACAGTGTGTGGCAAATGGGTTACGAAATCCATTGCAATGCTGTCCCATTTCCACTCAGGAACATCAGGTTGTTGTAACATACCACCTGGCCTCTGGTGTTCTATCTTAGCCTTCTGACAGGTAAGGCTAGAGGAAACAAATCTAGCTATATCACCTCTCATACCTGACCACCAAAATGATTTCTTAAGATCTTGGTACATTTTAGTCATGCCGGGATGCATGCTAAAACGACTACGATGACCTTCTTCTAAAATCACTCTTTTCAACTCTCCATCATTTGGTATACATGTTCTTCCTTTGAATCGTAGAAGACCGTCTGTCCCAGTGTTAAAATCCCTTCCTTGTTCTCTACCAATTAAAGCCCTTGACTTCTGAAGCTCGGGGTCTACTAGTTGTCCCTCTTTAATTCTTTCAAAGATACGACTTGATATAACCAATTTGCAACATTTAATGCCATCAGGTTCAAATTCTACATCCAGCTTTAAATCACTGAAGCTCTCAACTAGCTCCAACTCTTTAACCATCAACGCAGAAATATGTACTGCCTTTCTGCTTAAGGCATCAGCAACTACATTTGCCTTCCCTGGATGATAAAGAAGGTCAAAATCATAATCTTTCAAGAATTCCATCCACCTTCTCTGCCTCATATTAAGTTCCTTCTGATCAAAGAGATACTTCAGGCTCTTGTGATCACTGAACACCTGAAATTGAGCTCCATACAAATAATGTCTCCATATCTTAAGAGCAAACACCACTGCAGCTAATTCCAGATCATGTGTAGGGTAGTTTCTCTCATGAATCTTTAGTTGTCTTGAGGCATATGCAACAACTCTTCTTTCTTGCATCAAGACACTTCCTAGTCCCTGATAGGAAGCATCACAGAAAACCTCAAAAGGTTTACCTGTGTCAGGAATGGCCAATACTGGAGCGCTAGTCAATCTCTGCTTCAACTCCTGAAAGCTAGTCTCACAACGATCGGTCCAAGCAAATGGAGTGTCTTTTCTCGTCAGTTGCGTCAAAGGGGCTACAATCTTAGAGAAATCTTCAATGAAGCGACGATAGTAGCCTGCTAACCCAACAAAGCTTCTGACCTCAGTGACTGACTTTGGTCTTTCCCATTGTAACACGGCTTGAACCTTGGCCGGATCTACAGAAATCCCGTCAGCTGATATAATATGACTAAGGAATTGCACTTCTCTCATCCAGAACTCACACTTTGAGAGCTTGGCATACAACTTTCTTTCTCTCAATATCCTCAACACCGTTCTAAGATGATCGACGTGTTCTTCTTCACTCTTAGAATAAATTAGAATGTCATCTATGAAGACGACAACGAATTTATCTAAGAAAGGTCGGAAAATCCTATTCATGTAATCCATGAATATGGCAGGGGCGTTAGTCACACCAAAGGGCATAACCACATACTCGTAATGGCCATATCTAGACCTAAAGGCTGTCTTCTGAACATCATCAGCCTTAACCAATATTTGGTGATAGCCGGACCGTAGATCAATCTTGGAAAACACAACTGCCCCATGTAGCTGATCCATCAAATCATCAATTCTAGGCAAAGGGTACTTATTCTTGATGGTTAATTTGTTAAGTTGCCTGTAATCCACACACAATCTTGAACTGCCATCCTTCTTCTTTACAAGTAATACAGGCGCACCCCAAGGAGAAACACTGGGCCGAATGAACTGCTTCTCCAACAACTCTTCAATCTGCTTTTTCAATTCAGCCAATTCAGCTGGCGCCATGCGATATGGGGCTATAGAAATAGGCCCTGCCCCAGATACAATGTCTATGGAAAACTCTACCTCTCTTGGAGGAGGTAAGCCAGGAATCTCCTCAGGAAACACATCTAGAAATTCACTGACTACCGAGAGGTCTACGTCAGAATCTCCTTGCTTTACTTCCATGTGTGATAGTATCAGGAAACAACATGCACCTTCTATTAGGTCTTGTCTCAACACACCAAGAGTTAGAGGTGTGTAATCCTCCTCATTGGGAAATACTAGCTTCTTCTCTCCACAATCAATAAGAATACGATTGGCAGACAGCCAATCCATCCCTAGGATGACATCTAAACCCTGCAAAGGCAAACATATCAAGTTTACCTTGTACTGACGCCCCTCAACCACTACTGAACATCTAACACAAACTGTAGATGTCTTCACTATCCCAGAAGTAGGAGTAGATACAGTCAAGTCATACTGTAGCTCTCTCACTGGTAACCCCAACTCTCTAGCACAAGTCTCAGACACAAATGAGTGTGTCGCTCCAGAGTCAAACAAAACCATGCAAGATCTACCACCCAATACACATGTACCGAAAATCAAATCACCTGAGCTAGCTGCTTCTGTCCCTGTCAGTGCATAAACACGTCCAGTGGCCTGAGGTCTGATGCCACCTCTGTGCTGAAATCTCCCTGCATGCTGCGGCTGGGAAGTAGCTCTCCTACCCATAGGGCAATCACGCTCATAGTGGCCCTCCTTGTGGCATCGGTTGCACCTCCGAAAATTAGTCCTCTGGGGACATGAAGACAAGTAGTGCGAACCGCCACATCCATAGCATCTCACGCCACTCAGCGATGAGGACTGGCTCGGCTGAACAGAAGGCTGAGAAGATCCTCCAGAACTACGAGAAGAAGAAGATCTGGAGTATGGTGCCTTCCTGGAACTGGACCCGCCTCTAGACATGGCTGGTCCCCCAACCCTCAGTGGCTGGACCTGACGGCTCAGGTATCCTTCAGTTTCTCTCTTTGTCTTCTCCATATCCCTAGCCATCTCCACGAGAGCTGGAAACTCCCTCAGACGGTGACCTCTCACCACGAGCTTGATGTCACCACGCAACCCGTTTTCAAACTTGCGGCATTGCCACTCTTCATCCACTGTCATGGTATTAAATAGGAGGAGATGTTTGAAACGATCAGTATACTCAGATACTGACATGTTTCCTTGTACTAGTTCCAAGAACTCCACTTCTTTAGCATATCTAAGAGTGTCAGGGAAGTATTCCCTATAGAACTTCTTCTTGAATAGGTCCCATGTGATAGGGGTTCTAGTTCCCTCCAAGATCACCCGTGCACTGCTCCACCAGTGGCTTGCCTCTCCAGTCAATAGATACTCAGTATAAGACAACCTGTTCTCATCAGGGCACCTCTTGGCATTGTAGACTCTCTCCATATCACGAAGCCACTGATCGGCTTCATCTAGTGAGCATTTGCCATCAAACTTGGCGGGATGATGCTGCAAGAAATTTTCCAAACTCCATTCTTGAGTTGGAGCAGCCGAAGAAGAAGGACCGGTGGGAATCCTGCCGCTAGTCATCACATCCAAGAACTGTCTTTGGGTGGTATCGGCCGACGCTCTGGCGTTCTCAGCGGACACTCTTGCAGCTTCCAGATTCTGCAAGGCTATGGTATTCTGCTGAATTAGTGCAACATTTTGTTGTTGCAACGACTGAAGCACAACATTCAACATCTGGTTACAGTCAGACGGATTGACATCTGAGGGAGGAGGAGATCTAGATGCCATCTTCTGTTCAGAGAGAAAGACTATTAATCCAACTTAACCAACATAACTCCCAACACGAAACCAGAGTACACAAACATAAACGAATCACACCCACAACCTACAGGTTTCTAAGGAAGAACTGCTCTGATACCATAATGTGACATCCCAAAATATATAACAATGTATATACGTAGAATGCATCGATTATAATAATAGAAAGCAGTTAAGAGTACACAATAGATTGAATTAAGGAGTACAGTTATCCAAGTCTGGCTGGAAAACTTTTAAAACTTAAGTACAAGATCACAATTCTCCAAAACACAAATTAAGATAACGTGAAGACTAGAAGTCTTTCAAAATAAAGAGTCATTAAACATAATAACTAGTAGAAATCCTAAGCACTAGGAGCTGGGTCTTCCTCAACTTCCAAAGCTCGCTCCAAAGGTACATCATCACCTACTGCTCACATCCAAAGGATTGGATGATCATCGCGAGGGGGAAAGCAAACACACGCAACACATACAAATGCAAGGGTGAGCTAGGTCTCAGACAATCATACAATTCATTTTAAATCAATATAGCATTTATTTCATAAAACTCATCAAGACAAACATCTTATCATGTTAAGACTCTAGACACGTCCGGACATAGAATGTATGTAGAGCTGGGGCGGGTTGTGCACTTGTGATGGCCTCTACTGCTTTGCAAAGCCATTGCCGAGGGGTTCCACCCGACCATACACAAGGCTAGTCCGTTGCCGCGGAATAGACCTCCAGTGATAGCGTCTACCCTAGGACCTCCCACTACTCCCACCACACGCGTCAATCCTCTCTAAGTGAGAATGAAAGACCGTTGGAGTGTTAGGGATAACCCCCCATATGGAAGCCTCTTACATTCATTCAATACACTAACCGATCCCACCGAGAGATCTTAATTTCACATTCAATCCGACCACTTTAAATCTCATGATATTTCTTTTGGATCAACAATGTACATCATAAACCACTTATAACCATACACTTTCAACCAATCTGGATCACATGAAGATGCATTCATAAATTGTAACCGAAATATTTAAATAATATAACACATAACAGAAAATATCACCACTGGGACGAACACTATTTGGACGAGCGCCAAAAGCCCTTGGGCGGACACTGTTTGGACGAACGGCAAAAGCACTTGGACGAACTCTATTTGGACGAACGTTATTACCGAGCACTAGGCCGAACGTCACCAAATTGATTTGGACGAACGCTACAGGGCGAACGCTAAACAACAGGCCGAACACTTCTTTGGACGAACGTCATAAATCGATCTGGACGAACGCTATCTGCTGACAGCTATTATGCCGAACACAACTGCCGAACACCACTATGCTATTTGGACGGACGCTAACAAAAACTGACCGAACGCTCTCTGCCTGAATACTATAAGAACGGACGTTATCAGATCCTAGGCCGAACGCTCATAATCACATCAACACCAAGGACGAACGCTCACATCACAACCATACCAATGTCGAACGCTCAAGAGGGAAACCTAAGAATACTAAATTAAGAACGAACGCTTATACTGTCTAATACACCAAAGCCAAAAGTTTAAGATTCAAACTTAGAATTTCAAATGAAGACCGAACGCTACACTTACTACTCCACCAAAACGGACGTTCAAGCTTTTAAACTAAGAATATCAAATTATACTAATACACCCAAAGGCCGAACGTTCCAGATTTACACCTAAAAATATCAAATTTAGATCGCACGCTTAAATCACTCAAACCTCAAAACCGAACGCTTATTATTACACATCCAGAAACAAGACCGAACGCTTACGGCCACTATTTCACAAGATCGAACGCTCAGGATTGAAATTTAATTATACCAATTTAAGAACGAACGTTCACACTAATATACCAATACCGAACGTTCGGGAGTACTTCATCAGAATACAATTTGAGGACGAACGTCTAAATTACTAATTCACAGTTTGGACGAACGTCTAAAATTCCTAACATGACCGCGAACGCTCATTACCTTAGAACATCCTAACCGAACGCTCATACGATTTCTGCCTACGAGCGACTTGGACGAACGTTCAATTTGAAACCAAATTGGACGAACGCGATTCTGCAGATTCTGCAGAATCACAGGTTTTCCAGAAAACCAGAAAAACCTCCATTTTTAACTCTAAAGCTTTTAGGTTTCTACAAAAACAGTAAAATTAACTAATCAAAACGAAAAATCTAGCTCCCGTTACCTCTTGAAGACTTCCTTTGCTAAATCTTTGAATCTATCTTCTCCAAGACTTCCAGTGCCAAGGTTTCTTTCTCACTCCAGCAACTCTGAACTTCACCTCCTTCACCAATTTTGCAGCAAGGGTTTCCTCTCTCATTTCAGAACCCAGCACCCCCTTATATCTTCCACGTTGTTGGATGGTGCCAGCAAGGAGAGTAAAATCCGGACGTCTTTGCTCCCCACTTCCAAATAAAACCAAATTCTCCCCTTTTTCATGGCAACCCGTGACTCCCTAATTGCTTCCCCCAATTTTCCAAATAAAACAAAACCTACCTCTCCCTATGGCAGCTAGCGTTTCCCCCATCCAATCTTAAAATAATATATAAAAAAAACAAGACTAGGTCCTTACATTCTCCCCAACAACAAAAATTTTTGTCCTCGAAAATTAGGACTTACCAGAAAACAAGTGAGGATATGACTTCTTCATCTCTTCCTCCTTCTCCCAGGTAGAATCGCCAGTTCTACTGTCCCAAATGACTTTGATCAGTCTGGTAGCTTTCCCATCTGGTCGTTTGGATAGCCTCTCATCTACTTTGACCGGTTGCATCTCTATAGAGAGATCTTCCTTGACTTGTACAGTGTCAGCTTCCAACACATGAGAAGGGTCGGGGACATACTTCCGAAGCTGAGAAACATGAAAGACTGGATGGAGATTAGCTAGCTGGGGCGGCATAGCTATCTCATATGCGACTGGTCCGATGCGTCTAGAAATCTGATATGGCCCAAGGTATCTGGGAGAAAGCTTCTTAGCTCGAATAGCCTTTCCTACTCCAGTAGTAGGCGTCACACGAAGAAACACATGATCACCGGCCTCAAATTCCAAAGGCCTGCGTCTTCTATCAGCATATGATTTTTGCCTACTCTGTGAGGCTCTCATCCTTTCTTGAATCACTTTCACTTTCTCAGTCGTTTGTTGCACTATTTCTGGCCCAGTCAACACAAACTCCCCATCCTGAAACCAGCATAAAGGTGTCCTGCAACGCCTCCCATAAAGAGCTTCGAACGGTGCCATTCCAATACTGGTCTGAAAGCTATTATTATATGAGAATTCCACCAATGGCAACACTTCATCCCAGACTCCCATATGATCAAGTATACACGTCCTAAGCAGATCCTCCAATGACTGTATAGTCCGTTCTGACTGACCATCAGTCTGAGGATGGTAAGCAGAAGTCATCTGGAGTTTACTGCCCATCTCATTCTGTAAAGTCTGCCAGAAACGAGAAGTGAAGCGGGGGTCTCTGTCCGATATGATGCTGGAAGGCACACCATGCAATCTAACTATTTCCTTGATGTACAACTGAGCTAATTTCTGCATAGACATCTTCAAATTAATTGCCAAGAAGTGAGCACTCTTGGTCAATCTATCAACTATTACCCAGATGGCATCATGCTTTCTGACAGTGTGTGGCAAATGGGTTACGAAATCCATTGCAATGCTGTCCCATTTCCACTCAGGAACATCAGGTTGTTGTAACATACCACCTGGCCTCTGGTGTTCTATCTTAGCCTTCTGACAGGTAAGGCTAGAGGAAACAAATCTAGCTATATCACCTCTCATACCTGACCACCAAAATGATTTCTTAAGATCTTGGTACATTTTAGTCATGCCGGGATGCATGCTAAAACGACTACGATGACCTTCTTCTAAAATCACTCTTTTCAACTCTCCATCATTTGGTATACATGTTCTTCCTTTGAATCGTAGAAGACCGTCTGTCCCAGTGTTAAAATCCCTTCCTTGTTCTCTACCAATTAAAGCCCTTGACTTCTGAAGCTCGGGGTCTACTAGTTGTCCCTCTTTAATTCTTTCAAAGATACGACTTGATATAACCAATTTGCAACATTTAATGCCATCAGGTTCAAATTCTACATCCAGCTTTAAATCACTGAAGCTCTCAACTAGCTCCAACTCTTTAACCATCAACGCAGAAATATGTACTGCCTTTCTGCTTAAGGCATCAGCAACTACATTTGCCTTCCCTGGATGATAAAGAAGGTCAAAATCATAATCTTTCAAGAATTCCATCCACCTTCTCTGCCTCATATTAAGTTCCTTCTGATCAAAGAGATACTTCAGGCTCTTGTGATCACTGAACACCTGAAATTGAGCTCCATACAAATAATGTCTCCATATCTTAAGAGCAAACACCACTGCAGCTAATTCCAGATCATGTGTAGGGTAGTTTCTCTCATGAATCTTTAGTTGTCTTGAGGCATATGCAACAACTCTTCTTTCTTGCATCAAGACACTTCCTAGTCCCTGATAGGAAGCATCACAGAAAACCTCAAAAGGTTTACCTGTGTCAGGAATGGCCAATACTGGAGCGCTAGTCAATCTCTGCTTCAACTCCTGAAAGCTAGTCTCACAACGATCGGTCCAAGCAAATGGAGTGTCTTTTCTCGTCAGTTGCGTCAAAGGGGCTACAATCTTAGAGAAATCTTCAATGAAGCGACGATAGTAGCCTGCTAACCCAACAAAGCTTCTGACCTCAGTGACTGACTTTGGTCTTTCCCATTGTAACACGGCTTGAACCTTGGCCGGATCTACAGAAATCCCGTCAGCTGATATAATATGACTAAGGAATTGCACTTCTCTCATCCAGAACTCACACTTTGAGAGCTTGGCATACAACTTTCTTTCTCTCAATATCCTCAACACCGTTCTAAGATGATCGACGTGTTCTTCTTCACTCTTAGAATAAATTAGAATGTCATCTATGAAGACGACAACGAATTTATCTAAGAAAGGTCGGAAAATCCTATTCATGTAATCCATGAATATGGCAGGGGCGTTAGTCACACCAAAGGGCATAACCACATACTCGTAATGGCCATATCTAGACCTAAAGGCTGTCTTCTGAACATCATCAGCCTTAACCAATATTTGGTGATAGCCGGACCGTAGATCAATCTTGGAAAACACAACTGCCCCATGTAGCTGATCCATCAAATCATCAATTCTAGGCAAAGGGTACTTATTCTTGATGGTTAATTTGTTAAGTTGCCTGTAATCCACACACAATCTTGAACTGCCATCCTTCTTCTTTACAAGTAATACAGGCGCACCCCAAGGAGAAACACTGGGCCGAATGAACTGCTTCTCCAACAACTCTTCAATCTGCTTTTTCAATTCAGCCAATTCAGCTGGCGCCATGCGATATGGGGCTATAGAAATAGGCCCTGCCCCAGATACAATGTCTATGGAAAACTCTACCTCTCTTGGAGGAGGTAAGCCAGGAATCTCCTCAGGAAACACATCTAGAAATTCACTGACTACCGAGAGGTCTACGTCAGAATCTCCTTGCTTTACTTCCATGTGTGATAGTATCAGGAAACAACATGCACCTTCTATTAGGTCTTGTCTCAACACACCAAGAGTTAGAGGTGTGTAATCCTCCTCATTGGGAAATACTAGCTTCTTCTCTCCACAATCAATAAGAATACGATTGGCAGACAGCCAATCCATCCCTAGGATGACATCTAAACCCTGCAAAGGCAAACATATCAAGTTTACCTTGTACTGACGCCCCTCAACCACTACTGAACATCTAACACAAACTGTAGATGTCTTCACTATCCCAGAAGTAGGAGTAGATACAGTCAAGTCATACTGTAGCTCTCTCACTGGTAACCCCAACTCTCTAGCACAAGTCTCAGACACAAATGAGTGTGTCGCTCCAGAGTCAAACAAAACCATGCAAGATCTACCACCCAATACACATGTACCGAAAATCAAATCACCTGAGCTAGCTGCTTCTGTCCCTGTCAGTGCATAAACACGTCCAGTGGCCTGAGGTCTGATGCCACCTCTGTGCTGAAATCTCCCTGCATGCTGCGGCTGGGAAGTAGCTCTCCTACCCATAGGGCAATCACGCTCATAGTGGCCCTCCTTGTGGCATCGGTTGCACCTCCGAAAATTAGTCCTCTGGGGACATGAAGACAAGTAGTGCGAACCGCCACATCCATAGCATCTCACGCCACTCAGCGATGAGGACTGGCTCGGCTGAACAGAAGGCTGAGAAGATCCTCCAGAACTACGAGAAGAAGAAGATCTGGAGTATGGTGCCTTCCTGGAACTGGACCCGCCTCTAGACATGGCTGGTCCCCCAACCCTCAGTGGCTGGACCTGACGGCTCAGGTATCCTTCAGTTTCTCTCTTTGTCTTCTCCATATCCCTAGCCATCTCCACGAGAGCTGGAAACTCCCTCAGACGGTGACCTCTCACCACGAGCTTGATGTCACCACGCAACCCGTTTTCAAACTTGCGGCATTGCCACTCTTCATCCACTGTCATGGTATTAAATAGGAGGAGATGTTTGAAACGATCAGTATACTCAGATACTGACATGTTTCCTTGTACTAGTTCCAAGAACTCCACTTCTTTAGCATATCTAAGAGTGTCAGGGAAGTATTCCCTATAGAACTTCTTCTTGAATAGGTCCCATGTGATAGGGGTTCTAGTTCCCTCCAAGATCACCCGTGCACTGCTCCACCAGTGGCTTGCCTCTCCAGTCAATAGATACTCAGTATAAGACAACCTGTTCTCATCAGGGCACCTCTTGGCATTGTAGACTCTCTCCATATCACGAAGCCACTGATCGGCTTCATCTAGTGAGCATTTGCCATCAAACTTGGCGGGATGATGCTGCAAGAAATTTTCCAAACTCCATTCTTGAGTTGGAGCAGCCGAAGAAGAAGGACCGGTGGGAATCCTGCCGCTAGTCATCACATCCAAGAACTGTCTTTGGGTGGTATCGGCCGACGCTCTGGCGTTCTCAGCGGACACTCTTGCAGCTTCCAGATTCTGCAAGGCTATGGTATTCTGCTGAATTAGTGCAACATTTTGTTGTTGCAACGACTGAAGCACAACATTCAACATCTGGTTACAGTCAGACGGATTGACATCTGAGGGAGGAGGAGATCTAGATGCCATCTTCTGTTCAGAGAGAAAGACTATTAATCCAACTTAACCAACATAACTCCCAACACGAAACCAGAGTACACAAACATAAACGAATCACACCCACAACCTACAGGTTTCTAAGGAAGAACTGCTCTGATACCATAATGTGACATCCCAAAATATATAACAATGTATATACGTAGAATGCATCGATTATAATAATAGAAAGCAGTTAAGAGTACACAATAGATTGAATTAAGGAGTACAGTTATCCAAGTCTGGCTGGAAAACTTTTAAAACTTAAGTACAAGATCACAATTCTCCAAAACACAAATTAAGATAACGTG